>WSXT02144681.1:0-24438 GCA_011762715.2 Neuroterus valhalla
TTTCCCTAATGCAATTCAATGCAAAAGTCAGCCTCACTTTTTGTGGCGCCATCTGTTGGATTCTTTCGGCAGCCATTCATTTCAATTTGACACAATAGCATCAGATTTTCAAAAACTAAACACCAATGAATTGTGTGCAGAATTGGAATGTATTTTTGATGAGGAAATCATTCAGAAACTAAAGAGTAATTTATTTGCAACATTTATAGGCTGAGAATTAATAATTTTATACTGCTGCAACATCTGTTCGGCCATACATTCTGTGCAAAAAAGGGGTTAAAAAAGAATAGTACATTGCATGGCGAGTGGCAAATGGCTGAGATTACTGACAAATGTGGAATTGCTGGCTCGAGCGAAGTGAGGGCAGCACCACACGAGTCAGTGATCTCCGCCACTCGCTACGTAAGATATTTTTCATAAAAAGTGCATCGAAAACTCGGCTTTCGACGAATCTTGAGTGATAGCGAAATGAGAAAAATCAAAGTTGTAAGGTTATGGTTGACAACGTGTGACAATCACATATATATTTACGTTAATGGGTTGGAATTATTGGGGCCTATTATGCGCGCGACTTTCTTCTGATTGCACAGCTGATTTACTCTCGCCGCTCCAACTGATTTCTATTCGCCACTAGTGGCGAATAGAAATCTCGGCAGTAATCCGCCATATTCGGATCGCTCAAGAGGCGGGAAAAGTTGAATTTTCGATGCACGTATTATAAACATATTTTTTACCTCAATAGATAATAACTAAATTCAAATAGCCGACAACGAAAGTCTGTTATTCGCGTTCATTTTATTATACATGATCCACTTTGTTCTCAATGTTCATTTTGCGCGATCCTTGACTTTTTTATACAATTTCTTCGAATCCTACGTTTATCAAACTGCCGAAACAGTAAAAAATTCGGTTGAATCGCTGCACAATACTTTGAAGAATTTCAAAGAATCAGAAGATGATCCTAAAGAAAGTGAATAAAAAGTTTGTGTTCGTATTTGAATCAAGCATTGACGACTATCAAGATTTAGTTTGGCGTCAGTCTGTGATAATTGTTAAGCCATAAATTCCAAATCTTTTTTTAAAAAGTTCAATATTTGCGTTTAATTTATTTTTTACTTTTTTGTGATTATGAAAGTTTGTATCAAGTTAGATCTATAAAACGATCATAAATAAATTCATTTTAAAAACTATGTAATTGGATTATTTACATTAAACAATATACTAATGTTTCCCGAATCCTGTTTTTCATTAAAACGCTTATGGAAGTAGAACAGAATGTAAACGAAACATAACCTCTTAAAATTAACTTATTCCATCAAATCTCACTGTTCAATCAATAGTTTCGCTACTGGGCTCCATTCTTCAGGATAACTGAATGAATTAGTAATTTTTATTTTACTAATTGGATGAATAAATTTCTACTTATTTTCAGTAGCGCAGTTCTAGCTATGGCTATTAGTAGGATTCAACTGATAATCAGTTATATTTTACTAATTCAAATTTCGAGAGATGATTTGAAGTCAACGTCACAAATGATCGTTAACATTGTGGTCCAACAAATGCCGAACTCCGTCAGCAACACGATAAAAATATTTCCGACTGGTTGGGAATGAACTTTATTTCTTTAATAAAGAATTTTCCGGTTTCAGAGCTCAATTTTCCTTCCCCTTGTTTTTTTTCGACGTATAACAAATAGTGCGAGGAAATGAAGCAGCTTAAAACTCAATTTAAGATTTCATTTCGCAGCGTATTCTTCCGGATAATCTGGAAAGTCAAACTCGAGGAAGTTAATCTTGGCCAAAAGCGGATCTTCGTAAAATTTCGTCCTGTTTCCAACCAGTCGAGTGTTCCGGAAGCAGGCGATGAAAGTATATCGGGAGTTCACGTGCTCGTTTCATGCTTTCCTCTCCGACCGTATATCCTTATATTTCTAAAATCGCGACAGTTTAGAATAATTTACGAGGTTTTTTTTTCCTCCTCCAACCGCGGGCTTTAGTCCCTCGAAGTGCAGGAATATTTTCGACAAATAAAAGTATCTATATGGCAGTTTGTGCCCGGTTTAGACCAAGAATGTAAACAAGCCAATGATGGAAGACTTTTCATGCGGAAAGCTTAAAAACTCGAAAGTGTGTCACGTACAAATGTAGAGCTGCTCTCAGAACTTTATACGAGATGAATTACAAATGAGTTTTATTCGAATTCGGTGAACATAAGATAAACAACCTTTTCAAATTGATGATTCTATTCCGTAGAAAATTCATGAAAAGTCTCCCGTGACTTAGAATGAAATTGGTTGAAAACACACTAATTTCGAGAAGGTGTGTGAGAGGGATGAGAAAGCAAAAAGGAAAGAAGTATCGATATCGGAGCGAGATATTGCGCCCAGCATATAAAGTATACCTATATCTCACACGACGAATGCTGGACGCCAGCCGCGAGAACTTTTTCGAATAAATTGAACCAGTCGGAGAGCTGTGGCTCCGGCTGTTAGACCGAAAGCTGTCGGTCTAAAAAAAAGAAAAAGAAGCAAGTACGAACACAAAAAGGAAGATAGAAAGTGAGATCAAAATTTAAATCGTCGAACTGTGCAGGAATTCTTTAGGAATCGCGAGAAAATGAGTTTTTCCGAGCACCTCGCCATAAAAATGATGGGTTTTCTGGAGCAGCACAGTAGGTTGAATTCACAGTTGGTTGTACTCTAGTCAATGGAAGAAATTGTGTTTGTTTCTTACATAATTCTTGTGAACAGAGACGTCGTTCAGATAAGACAAAGATTCGATGTCAATTCGATTGCCATTCACGGAGACACTGTTAACAATTTGCTGTAAGGATTATTTATTATTATGTAAATCGTAATAGATATTATAGTACCTCTGATGGCTGATAGAATGTTTTCCTAAAGTGTTAAGAGTGCCTCGTGATTACACGTTTACGCAACCTTGGGATGATTGATAGATATTTCGTCTTGAAAGGTTATTAAAATTGTTCGGTTTGTAACAACGATATAGTAATGTATAACGATATAGTAAATGTAGTATAGGCAAACTGTTTGCCTCCCCTCTGCATAAAAAGGATTGGAATCTGAGAAAGGGAGAATAAAGAAATTACGTACGATTACACAGTCGCAAATAAACGAATTCGTGAACGATTCTCTGCGCTTATTAGGAATTGTATATGGTGATCACCACAGGAAAGGCAGACCTTTTTCTGTTATTATGCTGCTGAGGTTCTTTGATGAAAAAAGCGGTAATGTAGACCTTTGAAATAGTTGAGAACGTATTAGCCACGAAGGCTGTGACCGAGAAGGATGATGGTCGCTGGGAAGGCCCAGAGGGTGATGGAAGACGACGTCAGAGTTGGTCCTGAGTTGCATCCATCTTCCCGACAGCAATACGTCCTCGTGCTCCAGGCCTCTGCAATATTCGTAAAGATTGAGTTCAATTTCACAGGAAATGGTACCTCATTGCTTTGCACTCCTGACATTTTGGGTAGGGAAGCATTTGGGAGTACATTTACGAGTAACCTGAGCCACTCCCAGAAAACAAGGTCTCGTGTTCTCCCGTTACAGAGAAACTTGAAAATTTTATTGTATGCACAAGCGGAGGGGATCGTTGGATGAAATTATTATTAATATTATTCATGTTTTATATGAAGTTGCAAGATCAAGAATGTTACTCAAAATAGCATGTGTAATGATAATCATAACTATCATCCTCTTCCCCCTCTCCGAACATCGCCAATGTATAATAGCCAGAAATAAAAGAATGACCCCTCTTATGAAGAAAATTCAAAACTTGTACCCCCTTATGCAACTAATATGATATACGATGCCTACAAATATAATGTCATTTTTACGTGATAAACGAAACTTCTTAATATATGTTATTGAACCTTAGCAACCTTAGTAGTGATTGCGAGTGAACGTAACGAAAAAACAAAGATACAACAGCAACCTTAACAGCAATTGCATTGAAATCAGTACAGAATTAATATGCAAGAAAAGGTTGACACTGTTAATGTTGGAATTGTAAGAAAGAGTATGTTGACTTTATATATTCTCATCCGCAAGGAAGAGAGTTGACGCGTTGATAGGGTTGTGTCGTAATTTTAGTTATAATAATTTTTGAATTAATAATTTTTTTTCCAAACTCAAAGTGCGTTGTAATTTTTTGTTCAGTTAAGTTGTTCAACAGAAAAAAATTAATAAAAATCCAAGGCGGGAAAACACTCATTCAAATTTGTGTCACGTGGGTGTCACCTGACACAAAGGTTCTCAAAATAATCGATGTACAGGCTTTTAACGAAACATATGATAAAGAGGTTACGCCGTTCTAGTGTCAACCGCGTTTAATTCTGACAATTTTATACAAAAAAGAAGTTCAAAAGTGGTTGTACAATGCCTTAAATGATTCAAATCTCAAGTTATAAAGTGAGGTTATGTCATAATGGTAATGTATAAGTACTGTGCTAAATTGAAGGGATATGCACCCAGGGAATCTTAGTCTCTTTCTCTTATTTCCCAATTTTTTCCGCATTCTTTCTACTCCCCAGCAAACATGGTTATATTACAGTCATATAGCTGTTCAATAAAAGATTATAACATGCTACATGAACAAAATATGGACACAGAAAAAAAATATCTGAGAATCACTGGCACCTAACTCGTGATTGGTCGAAAATCCGACCCATTCGACGTCAGTTGGGTCATCCAGTCAACATCGTTGTACAAAAAAAATGCTCGTCCACGGTGCTTCACAGCCGGTTTTAAATCGAACAAAAATGTCAACGAAAATAGTCCATGGGGTTCGATTCAGAATCATTCAGACAATATATTTCCGAAAAATGTGTTTTTTTATTTAATTTTCCAAGAATCATCAGATTTATACTCTTAATTGTGTGTGCATGTATATATTTGAATAAAGTTTTTAACAGTCTAAGCTTTTACCCCATAAACAATGCCAAGGATGTGGTGGTACCTTTGGTTCAATTTTTTTTTAAATACAAATTTAACAATGTAAAATAAGAAAAATAATCCAACATTATGAGACAACCTTTCACAGAATTGATGTCTTTTTGAATATGCGTGGATGAAAATTCAAGAACTGACAATTTTAGTTGTTCTCTATACTTTACATATTCAATACGATTTCTTTTATACTTGTTCCATATTCTCACAAATTCGCGGTGAACGCTTTCACCCGCCTGTCCCGACCATATACCTCATCCTTCATTGTCATTCAAATAACTTAAAAATTCTACAAGATGGTCCACCACTTTGCATATTTGAGTTTTTATTGCAGAAAAATTACCCTTTGTCCTAGAAAAACAATTTTCGACTACTTTGCTCATAGCTTTTACCAATATTTTTGTAAATTAATGGCCCGTCCCAAAATAAATGATTAACAAATCCTTGTAAGATGTTTAGCATAGTTATTATACCCTTCGAATAACTTTAACACTATCATCTTCATCGAAAAGTAGAGCGTTCATCGTACTATTGCATTCCTCTGCCATTCTTTTTATTTTTTTCATTGTCTCAAACTTTTAGAAATTATTATTTACATCTTGGAAAGTCTTTGAATATAAAGAATCACTATCATTTCTTGAATCAAACTTTTCTCTTAGATCAGTCAGGGAAATAAAATAATAGGGACATGGATAGATTACAGTATCTGTTTGTTGACCATTAAAAATAAGCAGAAGCTTAAGATCTGAGACAAAAAGAAAATATATTTTATTTATATCTATTAAATCAAAAAGTATCTCAACATTTCCATGGGTTTCTTTGACATGGTACTGCTTATTTCCGACATGTGCATAAGATATACTACTTATGTGCATTATTCTCCGTATGATTTACGTATTTAAAAAACTATATTTTTATTTCCAATATAGTTGTGTTGATATCCACAATGGTACAATAATTTCATTTGAATAACAAAAAGTTATAAATATGTGATTTATTTTGGATATGAATATTTCAATAATAGAAAAAACAGGTATTGATTTCTTTGTTTAGTTATGTTGTTAATTTACAATGAAAAAATATATGGAACTATAGGTACCAATATGTCCTCATGGTTGTTCATAAAGGAAAGCTTAGGGCAGTAAAAACTTTATTCAAATATCTACACACACACACATTTAAAAGTATAAATCTGATGATTCTTAGAAAATAAAAAATAAAATTTATTACATTTATTACAAAGCGGTGGCTATTCATTTGTGCCACATTATTAAACGTATGTAACTGATTCTGATGTGACGAACATTATTTCCAACATGAGAGCAGTTGTTTCTTGTACAGCAGCCCACACTCATGCTTACAATTTTAAGCTTAACAGTGTCAAGCTTTCCTTGCATATTGATTCTGTACTGATTTCAATGATTTTTTATCTTACTTTTTTCATCACCTTCTCTCGCAATTGCTATTAAGGTTGCTGTTGTATCTTTGTTTTTTTATTACGTTCACTCGCAATTACTGCTAAGGTTCCTAAGGTTCCTTAACATATATTAAGAAGTTTCGTTTATCACGTAAAAATTACATTATTTTTGTAGGCATCGTATATTATACCAGCTGCATCAGGGGGTAGAAGTTTTGAATATTTTTCATCAGATGTGTCATTCTCGTTAATTCTAGCTTTTATACATTGGCGATGTTCGTAAAGGGGGCGAGGGTGATATGAGATTCCATATTTTTCGGAATTTGACGTTCGAAAAACATCTTAAAACCTGTAATTGGAAAATGCGAACGGTATCGTTATGATGATGTAATTGAATGAGATATCGCTACATAATGATGGCGTATTAAATTGTTCTTATTTTTGGCGACTGCAATAATCTAGTGCTTATCTTCTTTTTCCGTATAGAAAAAATGCAATATAATATTGATCTGTAAAGGAATTCAGAAAATGAACATGTATGCCTGCCTGTCGATCCATCTATCTGTGGATACGTCTGTCAATCTGCCGGTAGTCTAACACACAGTTTCCTTTGTCCGAAAATGCAACTCGAGTTCGTTAGTCAGCCTTCCACCATCAAATCCATGGTCTTAGCCATGAAAATAAAATGGAGGCAATTTCAAACTCAATTTCTTCACCAAACAACGCCAGGTACAGTAAAAAAGGAAGACACCATAATTGTCAGTCATTGAAAGTTGCACAAGATCTCCTTATCCAGAAAGAATATTTTCTACGAACGCGTGTGCCTGTCTGACGATACATCTGTCTATCTGTGTTTTGTCTGATAGAACGATAATTTTATATTACGATCAATCATCAATCAATCATCAATCAATCATCAATCAATTATCAATCAATCGGCGAAAATCGGCGATACCAAAATTTGGTATATATATTTATATATATTTATAGGTTCATCTGTAATGCTGAAGGAGAATGGACTCGAATATTCATCGTCGCGAAAAAGTTCTGTATTATATTCTCAGTTGTTTTGACAATTTGAAAAAAAAAATTTTTATTATTGATTCTATTATTCTCAACTGAGATTATTGAATCTTATGTTGCCATTCAATTTTTTCGTCATTCAGCTCATTTTTTGGGATGAGAGGGAGCCATTAGGGTAGAGTGCAATAACAGTTTCAGTGCGATAAAGAAATGATTTGGAATACAAGTAAATTTGTTGTTTACATTTTTTCATAATAACATTAGGATTATATCTTTTATTAAATGTGTGAGAAAACGTGGCCATCATTCGTTAATTGCTCTGAGCGGTTGTTTTAAGGACAACTGAAAGTTTTTTTTGCGTGGTATATTGTTAAAAATTAATCTTTTTCGTGGAAGTTATCTTCTTTTGCGTTGAAAATTTATCTGTAGTGAATTCATACTTTATGTTGGAAACTCAACTGTATTGTACGATATTTCTCTTATTGGCTTAAATATTGAAGAATTTCCTTCAAAATGATTTTTTTTTTCAAAAAGTTAAATATTTTCTTAGAAATTCAACTTCTATTTGAAAATGAACATATTCAATAGTAAATTAATGCTTTTCTGGAAGAATCATATTTTTATGGGAAAAAGTCTTATTTGTTAGAACATTATTCTCCTCGGTAGAAAGTTCATCTTGGTGGTTGAGAATTGCACCATTTGAATAAAAATTCATATGTTTTGTAGGAAATTCATCCTTTTCGGGATTGAACTTTTTTGCTGAAAATCTTTTCATTACTTTAATTCAAGTGGTTAAAAAATCTTTCTTTTCTTTTGTGGGAAAGTGTATTTTGTGGACAACCTATAAATTTTGTTGCAAATGCATTGATTTGGGTAAAACATCCATCTTCTAGATGGGAAATTAAAGTTGATTAAAAATTGAACGATTTGGTTAAAACTTCGTATATTTTGTACAAGAATTCATCTATTTGGTTTGGAACTCAACTATTTAGTGAAAAAATCGTTCGATGGAGAAATGTGTTTATTATCGAGTCTTCGTGTCGACTGAGACAATAGAGAAAGGGTCTCTCCTGAAAATGAAATTGAAAACCACCAGCCATTTTATGGGAAAAAACTGCTCAAATACGAACTTTTCGAATTTCGTACAAAATAACTTTGCTTCATTCAGGAAAAACTTGAATTTAATAGAAAAACTAGTGAGTGTAACTACAAAACAATACAAATTTCCAACAAAACAAACAATTCTTATTACTAAGTAAAATTTTTGGGGAAGTTGCGGTCTTAAAAATGTTTATAGAAAAATAGTATCGTGTAGCTCCGGCCACTGTGCCAGCAAAATCGCATTCATTATGAAAAAAGTCAAAACTGATCAATAAAAATTGTAGATTGCATGATTTGTAAATATTTCATGGCATGGTTTCCAAATTCAATTAGATAAAATATTTTTTTTTGTCCACGAAATCTCGCAAAATTTTCAAAGAATAGATATTCTTTCAAGAGGATCAAAAACACGAATCAATACTTGTAAATGAGCATTCTGAGACAACGATAAAAAGTCTCAATAAATAAAATGTTTGCATGATTCTGAGGCAAAATTGCGTTCCGAGGTTTCGATACTTCGATTTTCTAACGTGGATAGGGTACGAAAATACCGTCGTTTAAATTGAATCCAGATTCGGAAGGAGATCCTCCATCGGAACGATTAAAGTGTGAGAAAGGCTTTAGTGAAACCTTTTTCTTGTTTTCATTTCTCTCTGACTCGTCAAGTGAGCAATGCGGGCGGGGTGAAACTAGAAATCGATGACGTTCGTTCGGAATTGTACGAGGTAAATACGAAATCGACACGTTAGGTTTGTTCTCATTGCTGCGTAAGTTTTAGTCCTTCTTAAATTATCAGGACTAATTTGATGAAATATTTCCAATTCAAAAGACATTAATTTCCATTTTGTAGTAACTCAAGTACAATCAAACATCTTACATTTCGAATTATTTTTGCAAGTTTGATTTTTTCAACTCAGACTCGTTTTGAGATTAGCATATTATTAAACTGGAAACTATTTTGACGGAAACAAGGAACATGCGACCTTATCTAGGGCTGCAAGCGAGACATGCCACAAGAGAGATTTGCCTCATGTAACTCGATATGGAGCCCCTTATCTTTCAAACTTTTAATACAAATAATTCTCAATTATTATGTCGAACGAATTTGAAAACTTTTGGAGCAAATTCAATAGGGTGTATTTCTAGTCCCAGAAATTTTATATAGTATTCAGGATGAGACACAGGTTTGCACTTCTGGTTCATCAGTGACACAGAACTTGTATCTGCAAGCACAAAAACTTTGACGTGAATGACGTACGCCACTATGGCGTTGCCAAATTCTCATGCGAGAGGCAATTTTTCGTAGAACGTCAGCCAATCCTGACAGCAAAACTGTGCTGGAAGGGAGTCTGGGACGATTTGTAACATGCCTCGGAAAAGTTAAACGGGAAGTAGGACGAAACGAGTAATAGGTTTTAAACATTGATTCCCTGGGGAATTCCGTCAAAAAAACTCTAAATGAAAACGGAAAAAATCTATCCCATCGACTTCGTATCGAGCAATACATTTTCAAAGACATGAAGGGTTTTTCCTCTGAATAATAAAAAATTGGAAGATTTAACAAACCGTCATTTCATGACATTTCCATTCATAGTACACATTATTTATAAAATACAAAACCTACTGTGATTGTTGGAAACTTGTTTTGCTTGGTAATGGTGACTGTACCCCTAAATGAACAAGTTTAGGCAATTCCTCAGGACGTTCCTTCGAGCAAAATTTAGTAAAATGACCATCTTTTTACTTTAAATATATTATTTGATTCCATAGCTTAATTAGTTAGAGACATTCTACCATTATTATTATACCATTAAACGTAATCCCTTTCGGGATAAGCGTAACTCGTTTGGTTATATCCGTGTTGTACTATTGGGGACTAAGGAATGTATGTATAGAAAGTTTGTGCTAGGGATGTGAAAAAGTGGAGAGAAAGGGTTTTTATGTTGATGGTATGTTTCTGATCTACTGAGATCAGTGTGTTTATTTAAGAAACGAGCTTTCGCTCCACGATGTGGAGTCTCTTCAGGAAAAACAATGATTCTATAACCTTCTTAACATACTTGACGAACTAGAAAGAAACTTCTTACATAACAAAAAAATTTTATAGGCAATGTAAAACCAGCCCTATCCAACTCCTTTAGAAGATTCCCGTAAATATATGACTGGCTTCATTGGGGTCAAGAAATTCCGACAGAGAGCGCGTCGGCGCATCGGCCCTGGTTCAACGCAGTTAAACCAAATAGATATCGCGTGTTTGACTTTAGCCCTTATGTCATAATTGACACAATACTATTATTAATTAAAATTGAAATAATATTGTAAGTATTGAGTGATCTAAAATCTGATTAAATCAGTGTTAGTGTTCAATTTTATTCCATTATTCTAACCTCCAAGAAATTTCAAAATAATTGTTCAAAATCATTAAAAATCGACACATCGACTACACTTCCCATCTCAAATTTTATGCTTGTCCAAATACACATTGTTTGGAAACTCACTCTTTGAACTCGTTTTTAAGGAAAGGAATCATTTGAACTTACTTGTTTCTCATTTCTCTATAAGAATCTGATATACGATATGCTTATTACAAAATACAGTATTGAAATGAAACAAATTACTGATTACAGAAAAACGTTCAAGTAAGTATCAAGAAATTATTGTTTTCTTTGAGAATAAGATTGAAAGTATTTATTGAAATTATGCACGATGATTGAAATGTAAAAGACGATAATTATAAAGATACAAAAAAAAATACATGTATTACCAAAACATTGGAAAATAAAAACAATAAAAACTTCCTTAAAAAGGCTTGTTAAATAGCAGACCCTCAAGTCATATGAGATTGTTTTTTCAATTTTTTCAAAATTTGGTAGTAGTGGAAATTTGTTCATGTAGTGGGCTTGCGATTCAAAATCATTGATTATTTTGAATATTTTTCTAACGACATTAAATTCCAAAGGATTCTAGTTGGAAATCTTTTCATTCAGAATGATAAAAATTGCATCGACTTTTTCTTGTTAGGAAATTTGTCCAATCATTGTGGATAGAGAATTATATTTTTGAAAATGTAAAAAAAATAGAAAATTCTAGAATTTTAAAAGCTTTGGCTTCGAAAAAATTAGTGAAGTGATCAATTTGAAAATGTCAAATTTCAATTGCTTCGAATTCGAAATAAATTCAATCTTGAAGTTTCCGACGTTATATTCTTACATTTTTAACGCTTTTGAATTTTCGAATAAACATGATACAATTTGAATTTCTTTGTATTTCAACGAATCCAATTTTCCACATTTTAATGTGGGAATATTAAATTTTTTTTTTTAATAGAAATTGTCAAAATCAATGATTGTCATATTTTTTGTTTTGAGAAATAATAATTTTTTTGCATTCCAAATCATTCAATTTCCTAGGTTTTTGTTAAAAAAATACGAGATTTATTTCATCTCAATAATTTCCAGAAATTATAGGTACTATATTTAAAATTTTATCCTATCTGAAATTATGTAATCCGGAATATTGTTGCAAATAGGATAGCATTTTTACTGTTTTTATTTATTGACAATAAGTCTGATTACCAAAAATTGATTATATGATTTAATATTTCCTGCTGCTAATGTAGCTTTAAGATGAGACATCTTTAATTGAAAGTGATAAATATTGAAATGCTATAAGTAATATACTGAAGCAATCAAACACTAATTTTGTTATTTATTTATATTGGTAAGTTTCATGGCAAAATTAAATGCATAAATTCGTAGTTATTACACGTTTCAAAATGAATTTATTTTGCAAATGCATACATCCTCTGAATATAATGTTTCCATCTGTAAATTCAGAAACCAAGTATACATGAGGTACAGAATATACGAAGAATATCACAATATATTATCATTATAAAAACGATTTTAGAGAATATCAGTAAATAATATTAAGTGTTGAAAAAAATTGTTTTTAATATTATTATTCCTTATTTCAATAATTTCAAACTGTACTTGTAGGTGATTAATTTTTTCCATTTATCATGTTATTAATTCAATGTATATATATGAAAAACTATATATGTACTCAAACATTTTTACTCTGTTCCTATCAGTATTTTTGGTAAGATTTTTTTCCTCTAAGAATATTATATAATGCGTTTCAGTCTTAACATTCTCCTTTCATTGAAAATTAAAATTGTATAAATTATTTGTCCAATTTCCCATATGAGAAAATGTGGAAACAGGGCCGATGCGCCGACCCGCTCTCTGTCGGAATTTTTTGACCCCAATAAAAGCCAGTCATATACTTACGGATGCTTGCAATGCAAAAGCTTAGGAGTCGGATAGGGCTGTGTAAAACACTCGTAAGCATAAGACATAACCTATAAGCTTACCGAAGCGATACTTATAATTTAGGCTCACATAAGACCAAAGTTTGTTGAAATGATAAGTTGTTAAAAATCTGAATTACTATGAATAAAACGAAAAGGTCATCCTCAATTCTCCGAGCTAACATCGTTGTAAATTATTTTTTGGAGGGCCATTGCACCACGTTAAACACTCTTCTAGGAGAAAGACGTTAATGTCATCATTTGAGGTTAAACATTGACTTGGGAGTTCAAATCAAGATGACACGATAATGAACGAAGATGATATGAAGATAATCGAAGGTGAAACAGAGATGATCGAATATGGTACGAAGAAAACCGAATGTAATACGGAGATCATCGAAGATGATACGAAGATAACCAAAGATGATACAAGGAAACCAAGATGGGAGCAATAACATCAAGTTTGAAAAACGGAGGAGAATAATATTATTTAAAATAAAAATAAATAAAATGATAAAATGAGGCTGTGGTAGATTTTACTGAGAAACTCAATGTGAGAACGCTCATTTAAAGAGTTGGTATTCTTGACGATAACAAAAAATCTCTCCGAAATTTCTTTTTCTATAATGCTCTTCGTGGCCTAAAATCTTAGTTTTTTGAAATACAAATTTGAGTCATTAAGAGCATTGAAGAAAAATGAATTTTAAAGAGACGTTCTTTATCGTCAAGAATGCAAACTCTGTAAATAAGCGTTTTGACATAGAATTTCTCAGTAAAATTTACCACAGCCTTATTTTATCGGCCAACAATTTTTAATAATAGTTGAATAATATTATTCTCCTCCGTTTTCCAAATTTTGTGTTATTGCTTTGTTATTGCTTCCATCTTGTTTTCCTTCTATCATCTTCGGTTATCTTCGTACCATATTCAATTATCTCCGTATTACCTTCGATTATCTTCGTATCATCTTCGTTCATCATCGTTTCATCTTGATTTGAACCAGCCCTACATGCATCGCCCTCACTTTTTTGGTTTTCTTAGCATCCGGGGAACCTGAAGGGGATGAACTAATCCGAGTGATGGCGCTGCAAACGGGACAGGAACATTTGTATTGTTTTGCATTGGAAAATGCAACCAAGTGATTTAGAAACGCGTTTCATGGGATTACTGATAAAAAATAGACAATAAAGAAAGTACCCTAGTGAAAGTGTGATTTATTTTAAAAGTGCGTGTTTCTTCATAATTTTAAAACGGTGAAAACTATGGGGTATCATTGTATAGCTCCTGGTTGCAAGTCAGGTTATGACGGCCAAAAATGCCACTTTTTCCTCGTACCAATGGATCAAAAATCAATTGCGTTGTGAACAGTCATGTCTCAGGTAAGTTTTTGAAGTGTGTACATGGTTTAGAGCTTATTTAAGGCGTGTGAGGGGTAATTATCATATAATTCAAAGAAACGTTTATTGGAAAAAATTTTAGAATTAATTATATTTGCAATAAAAATTTTCAAACTTTGAGGTTAGAAAAATAATACGAGTGCTCCGGAAAGAAAAATTCCATTCATTTCCTGTTCATATAATTAAAAATAGTTTTTTATATAACTTTTTTTGATTCGAAATAACAATTATTTTATCTTAAAAAAAAACTTTTAGAATTACAGAAGACTGTCGACTGTCGACTGCCGACTGTGCCCATGAAATTTGAGTTATTTTTGAAAAGTGACAACAATTGGAAAAATCTGTAAATAGTAGCATTACAAAAAAAAGAACACTTCAAGCCGTTCTTCAAAAAACTGCACCGTTTTCATTATTTTTAATAATAATGATTTTTGCAACTTCTAATAGAAAAATTAACTTAAGACTCGTGTGCAATAATTGAATGAAATTTGCTATGACTGTTGTGCAGCATCTTCTCTTTCTTATCAGAATTTCTCCTGCATTATATTCACAAAATTATCATTTTTTCATTATTCATTTATTTTTCGATTATTTATAACTTCTAGATTCCTCATCGCAGTGAGAATTTAACACAATGAAGTATGAACACTTTATCCCGTTCTCAAAAAACAAAAAATTGGTAATTCTCAATCTGAAAGTGTTATAGAAAGTTTTTGTCACGGGCGCCGCGTATTAATTGTTGCCTCGAACAATTATTTCGCGGCACGCGCGACAATAATTATAAGCTTCTGGAAATTCATAATTATATAATGATAAGAGTGAAATAAATAGTAATAAAGATAATATAACATAAACCAGCAAATCTCGGAATACGAATCTAAATATTCAATTTCAATAATATTCAACCGCCTTTTTTCAGATTTCTTTGGAATACTTAATTATTTTTACTTATTTATTACAAAAAAAATATCATCCTAATTCCAAAGGGCAATATCAAGTTTTCAATTAATTTGACGCTCAATTGACCTCAATTGACGCCATTAGCGTCTTTCTCCTAGAACAGTGTTTAACATGGTGCGATGGCCAGCCAAGAAATTATTCACAACGATGTAAGCTCTGAGCATTGAGGATAATCTTTCCGTTTCATTCATAGTAATTCAGATTTTTAACAACTTATCATTACAACAAACTGTGGTCTTATGTGAGCCTAAACTATAAGTGTCGCTACATGTTTACGAGTTTTTTACATTGCCCATACAATTCTTTTGTTACATAGGAAATTTCTTTTTAGTTCGTCAAATATTTTGAGGAAGTTATGGAAACATGGTTCCCCCTTCAAGAGACTCCACGCCGTGGAGCGAAAGCTCGTTTTTTAAATAAACACACTACTAATATAACAGAGAAGAGGTATGTTTTTGAGTGCTATGTAAGTCATCGCGTGCTGTTTATCCAAATATTAAACTTGTCTCACAACACAGCGAAACATAAGAAAGGGATGTGAGAATAGCAAGATAGAGAATGTGCTCGAACTTTCGTCAGGAGATAATAAATCTAATGGTAGCCAAGGAGAAGGTCTGATTATGAATGGGGAACTTGTTAGATAATATCCTAGATACTTGCGATGCTGAAAATAGGATCATTCTACTCGGAGACATGAATGGCTGGGTTGCTGATGAACGCAGACGTACAGACAGGGTAATGTGTCAATTTGGAAACCTGGAAACTTATTACAGTGGCGAAAGCTACATTTCGATTGACTTTGTTGTGGTAGATGAGGAAACGGAGAGGACTAGTGACAGATACAAGGGTTAGGAGGGGCTCTGAATTTGGAACAGATCACTAATCATAGTTTAGAAAATGAACCTCAGTCGAAGTTACAGACAAAGAAGAAGCGAATCAAGTCGAAGCAAATGCTGGTTGAAACAGAGAATCTACAAAAACTAAAAGTATACCGTGCAAAGTTGCATAAATATTTATGTCAACGAAATTTGACAATGAGAATGAAGAAGGTGCGCGGATAATAATATGGGACATCATCTTTAAGAATGCAAATGAAGTCTGCGACACTGCAACTGTTGGAAGAAAAACTCGAGATGCCTGATAGAATGGTGGGACCCGCGAAGCTGTCAGCGAGAGAAGGAAGCACACTCGAGAACATTAAGTGGATACGTAATTCCAATATTTATTTCCAATTAAATTTCAAGTTGAAGCGAATGCAGGTATGTATGAGAAACTGGGTTCAAATGGAAAAGGTCCCATGAACCAATTATAATCTACAGAATGCTTAGCACTACAGTTTAAGGTGGGTTCCGAACCACCAAGAACACCAGCCCCAAGTACTTAGAGTAACCTTTTCCTCTATAGGTACCGGCACCACGACTTTTCGGGGATGAACACTTCCTTGCTAGGCAAGTGTTCACCGCGTGGGCCGCCGAAGCTCTTCAAGAGTGCGAGGCAGGAATCGAACCCACAACCAGCCGGCGTGGGTCCCAAGCGCATGCCTTAGCCCCCACGACCAACTGACCACCCTTAGTATCTTATCAAGAACTTTGAATCAATTCAATATAAACTATAACTCAATTAGAAGGTCCTGTTTTTTATTGATTTAAGAAGGCTTTTAAAGAACATGACAGAACTTCACTTACAAAGGTATGTAGAGCACCCATAACTATTACACGTTGCAGAGAAGCATATAAATTACAAATTGGAACCAATGGAACCTGATGGGAAGGACCGTATCGGGTAAACGAGTGAGTTTTCAGGATTCTGAAGACTCGATACGAATGCAGCATAGGGATTAGAAAAGTTTTGTTGGATATCCGCTTTCGACTGAATTCAGAATACGTCAGTGGATAGCCCGTCCGAGAAACTAGAGAAGCTTTATTCCAGTCTTAATAATCATGAGCATTTCACAGATTCCTCCTTGTTTCAAATTATGCCAGAATAGAATATTTTGAAATAAATATGTACACCGGAATTCATTTCTAACCAACTTTTAATGTCAAGAAGTTCAACAATAAAGAATTTGATATTTTTGGCGACAAACAGAGAAAGAAGATTAGATTTTGAAAGTTTCCAGTTCAATCATCTAACATCAAAGAATTTATCATTTGAGAGGCATCCAATATTGAAGCGTCACATATTAGGGAAAATAAGAACAAATTTTTCACCAAATAAAGGAATATTCGGAATATGTGAAAAAATTTTTTTTTTTTTTGGTGCTTAGACAGTTTTTATTCTCATCATTTCCTGAAATTCCCAAATTTCAGAGCAAGTAATTTGCGAATTTTTCGCATACCAAAGAATACGTGTATTTCGCATATTTGACAGGACCAAAAAAGTCTTCACTATATTTTCTCGAATTCGTAAAAAAATTTACAATTTCAAAATTAATGAGATGAAAAGCTAGATAGGGATCATTTTAGTGACCCTTCTACAACAGAAATTGATCATCGTTCAAAACTTCTCACATTTTTAATGTAGATTTTTTAGGAAAAACATGTTTTCATAGCTCAATCCAAACTTTATTTTTGAAAACCTATTTGCCGGAAAGTCTTCATGTTTATCCTATAAAATTAAATTTTTGATCCTCATCTAGATGTCCTTTTTGGGCCTCCAAATCATGGAAATAAAAAGAGTATTCCATTTGAAGAAAAATACTGATTAACTTGATAAGGAATTTCTAATTTCATACTTATATTTACATGAAAGAATTAATATTTACTACTTTGAATGTCCGTCTTCAGCACACAACTTTTAGTACTGGGATAAATTACTTCTTGAGTAGAAAATTATTGAAATCCATTATCACGGAAGTGCTCGAATTCACTTTCCGTTTGTGTGATAATGCTGATATAAGATCTGAACTCTTTTCTCTTTTTGGCATCCACCTTACTGCTTTTCCGAAAAATACATTGACGGCAATAAAAGTCAAATGTACCACGCCATAGAGAGAACTTTTCACGAGTTGATCTCCATTTTATGATAAATCACGCGATGCACATAAATTGTCTTTATAGATCGTAATGTATTAACTGTAAATTATTCTCCCTTTCTGGAAATCGCGGGTCAACACACTAGTCCGCACATTTGTATTTTTAACGAGGGCACATTCAAATTATTTACTGGATAGTCAACGTGCGAAATGGTCGTTGTACGTGCTGACCGTAAATTTTATTTCTGCATCAATTATAAAGTACGTCTATTATAAACGAATTTTAATGAACTAATTAATAAGAAGCATCCGAGTAGTATTTTTTTACAAGTAGAATAGTAGATAAGTGGATAAGTGTATACTAGGGTGGTCTAAAAATGCATTAGAAAATTTTTTTTTCGAATTTCGATGCAACACACCCGGAAACTTGTTCGAACCCTCACAAAAATAAAAGTATTAAAAAAAAAAAAGAATAACATTTAGAGGTGTCGCAAGACTCAGGAATTCTAACACGTATTTCCCATAAGAAAAAAACGACGTTTTTGTAAATTTTATTCATAATATGGGATATTAGGTGAATCGAGTTCGAAATTCACCATTTCTCTCTGCAATTAGTCGCAGAATGCGAATAAATATTACTTTTCAAATATGACCCTCAAAGGTCTGTTTTGTAGGGTCCCAAAAAAACCCCATAAGTGAAAAGATGGCTTTTTCGAGTTTTTGGCGCTAATTATTATTCTTCTGCGGTTTTCTTTAACCCAGATTGTTTCAAATACAAGAAATATTACTAATAATTATATGTTTATTTAAATTGTTTAAACAATTTATTATGGTTTTTTGCATCTTCATCTTATAAAAGGGTTAGAAATTCAAGGTTTTTTCTGAATTTCTAAACTTATTTTCAACTTCTTTTCAATTGGAGCGAGGTAATAATTATTTAAAATTACAAAAATAATTGTTTAAACAATTTGTTAGTAATTATAACAATATTCTTCCAGAATAATGCTACAAAATTGCGTTTTTTTCTAAAATTTTTAACTTTTTGTCCTTTTTTCACTTGGAGTAAGTAATTATTTTATTTTATTTAGCAAAAATATTTGTTTAAACAAATTGTGAATGTTTATAGCTATCTTCTTCTAGGTTAATACTACATGGCTGCGGTTTTTGCCTGAAATTTTTAACTTCATCACTTTTTAATTAGATTGAAGTAATAATTAATTCATGGAAAAAATCGTTTAAACAATTCATTATCATTTCTTGTAATATTTCCTTTGCCTAATGATGGGAACTTGCGAAATTTTCAGAAATTTTCAACTTTTCCCCACTCGTCACTTGAAGAGAGTAAATATTCAATTTAATTTAACAAAAATATTTGTTTGAACAAATTATTATTGTTTGTAGCTATCTTTCCTTAGATTATTGCTAAAAACTTGCAGTTTTATCTGAAATATTTAACTTTGCTTTATCTTTTCAGTTGTGGACAAATAATAAATAAACATTAGAAAGAATCATATTCTAAAAAGTATTGTATTGCTTCGAGTAAATTATTTTGGTTCTTCTTGCAATGGTAAAAAAATTAAATTGAAACAGAAAAGCCTAATTCATTTAGTTTGATTGGAATTTCGAATTTTCTAACAAAAATTTTCTACGCAAAAATTGAATTTTCAAGAAAGTGATTCAACTTCCAATCAGAGAGTTTAATTTTCGACCTAAAAATATGAATGTCCAATCAAGAATATAATGGTTGATATTAAAAAAAAATTGATTTCAAATAAAAAATAATCTGATTTTACCAAGAATTAAATCAATTGAATCTAATTAAATCTGATTGGAACTCAATTCAATTCCATTCAGTGTAGAAATAAACATTTCAGAGAAAACCACCACTTTCTAGCACTTATTTTAAGAGAAAGTGGTTTTAAACAATAATAAGTTGCCTGAATAAGCATGTTCGTCACTCGCATTAATTATCACCTCACTAAGTGGATAGTGGACAAAAACCTTGAGAGCTTAGCATAAACCGCAACTTTTTACCACTTTTCTATGAGAAGGAAGCCAAAAACAATATTATTTTGTAGAAACAATTATTTTTGTTGAATTAAATTAAATATCAACGTAGTTCAAGTAAAAAGTGGGCAAAAAGTTAAAAATTTCAGAAAAAACTGCAAGTTTTTATCATTAAGCAAAGAAAATATTATAAGCACTGATGATAATCCATTTAAACTATTATTTTTCTAACATGAATTAATTATTACTTTATTCCAATTAAAAAGCGATAAAAAGTTGAAAATTTCAGGAGAAAACCGCAACTATGTAGTATTAATCTGGTAGAAGGTAGCTATAAACATTTACAATTTGTTAAAACAATCATTTTTTCTAAATTAAATCAAACAAATACTTACTTTGAGTGAAAAGTGGCAAAACAGTTGAAAAATTCAGGAAAAACCTTGACTTTCCAACCCTTTTCTAAGAGAAAGTTGCTAAAAACCATAGGGACCATCCATAAATTACGTGACGCACTTTTCTTTTGTTTAAATAAAGACAAAAATAAAAATGCTGGGATGCCAAAAGAGACGCAACGGTGTAAACAAAAGAAAGACGCGTCACGCAATTTATGTACAGCCCCATAGTAAATTATTTGAACATATTAAATAAAAATATTTAAAAAGTAATATTTTATTCGCATTCTGTAACTAATTTTGAAGAGAAATGGAGAATTTCGAACTCGATTCACTTAATATTGAGAATTCTGAATAAAATTTACAAAAATGTCTTTTTTTTCTTAAGAGAAATACGTGGTCCATTTCACGGGGTTTGCGTCACCTCTAAATATTATTTTTCTTCGAAAAAATAGGTTTTTTTTGTGGATTCAAACAAGTTTCCAGACGTTTTGCATACAAAGTCGAAAAAAAATTTTGGATCACCCTATTGTACACAGTTAGTTCTAGAACTCATATAATATTAATTTATTTTTGTTCGAATATTGTGAAGAAAGAAAAAAAAATTTGGTATAGAATCAAGGTTGACCAAATTTTCAATGAAAAAAAAGTGTTTCCTATTGGACGATTTCAGATGGATGCGAAAGAGTCCATTTCGAAATATAAATTCAAACACTTTGAATTTTAAGTGTCTTGGATTTAGTAATTGTGAACCGCTTTCTCAACAAATTATTCATGTTCTATATATCCTATGTTTGTAATAAGTTCTACTTCGAAATTACTGAAAGCTAAACATGCTTATTGAAAATTTTCAAATTTGATTTACATTCAACACTTCCATTCTGATCAATTTTGAAGCACCTAATGTTATGCATTCTGAAAGCTTCACACTGCTCATTTTTATTTTCACATACGTAAAACTTTGTTGTTCAAATCAGGATTCACAATGGATAAATTTTGTTGGAAAAGTACGGTCTTTATCAAGTTTTCATAGAAATAACGTTTGCGTAGATAATATATCAAAATTGAGAGAGCTAGCCGTTTCGACTCCCATATTTTTCCAAGGGTCAGCAAGTATTATGCTCTACGATCTTCTCTAGTTTTGCTGACTTCCGGAATTTTGAACTGCAAAACTCGACCATTAAACTAAGTTATTCGATTGTATTCAAAACTTCGTCCAACCAACTTTCGAAAAAGTTTATGAAAGATCAACATGACTGTATACCCCGTGTTTGTGGTCTAAATTTAGTGTTCAACCATAAGTGAATCAATGAAAGAGACATGATTTACTATTTATACATAAATGGTAAGAACTTTTTGCATCCATGTATATGTGAGCATTCATGTAGATGAAATTCCTGAGAGGCATTGCTTGATCTCCTATACGGAAAATTTCCAGCTTTGTTTGAAGAAGACGAGTAAGGAAGTTACCTAAAGTACACAAAGGATATTTGCGACGGACATCGAGGTAAATCGATCTACCATTTGAGGAAAGTTGACTATTTTGCAATCTTAAAAACAGAAAGAAGAGAGTTGGAAATTTTATTTTCTCGACTATACGACTTATTCTCTGAAGATCACATGTGACGAAGCAATTGTACTTGTGAGCAAGCAAACTGTACGTACAGGACCTTGAGGAAAGGTTATACTGAAAATCAAGAAAAATATACAAAAGAAAAAGAACGAATAACAGGAGGAATCAGGGAGAGATTACAGTTTCTCAGATCTTGTAATGTGTTTATGTGAGTACGTTGGACCTCAAAGCGGGAAAGAGCCGTCGATGTTCTTTCAAGTCGATCACAGAGATTCAAAGGATGATAATACAAAAGTGAATCTCTCATGAATGGAGGTATACAGAATGCAGCTGCCTCAATAACACTCCCTTTGGCTTGTATCAAAAATTGATTTTTCTTTCGATGCATATACCAGGTTACATAATGAAGAAATTGTCTAGAGTCATAGAAATACTTTCCAAAAGATCGATTCCATTTCAAATCATGCAGGCTGGCGACACTCATGTCACCGATCGCACAGTGGGCTGAATCGTCAAGAAGGTGGCCAAGGAATGAAAAAAAATGTTATCGTTTTTGGTGAGTGTCAGTTTCTTAATTCCTGCGATGGAAAGTAATCCTGGAGGTATGTAGACTTTTTCAAGTACAAATTTCACATTCGTCTAGACGTTTTACATCATGTATTTTCTATATGACTAAGCCTCTTCGAGCAATTCTAAAAAAAGATTGGTTTGTAATATAATAGGCCTATATTTTTGATCAAATCAGATCGAATCTTAAAATTACTTTTATTTAATAGGTAATGCTATCTCGAATAAAATCCATTTAAATTTAGCTGCGAATATCCGCGAATCTGCTTTATTTTGTTTTGTTTGTCGCCTCAACTTTGTCACGCAACCACTCACATAGCCATAGCGGGCATAGAACGAACCAAACTGGTCTGCCTATCTGATGTATCGAGCGTTCCTTCAGAAATTCTTCCGAGAGAAAAGTAAGATTCTCATGAAATTCATTAATTGACAACAAATTCCAGTTTAGGGTCTAAAAACATTTCCATAATTTAAATGCTTTTGTAGTAAGTCAAAAATATTTCCTACATATATCCAAAATCACTTTTTTTGCTTTCTTTGTGCAATCAACTTTAACAATCAACTCTGCTTCAAACATATTTTTGAGTAGTTGTTGGTCTTTTTGCAAATTTTTTTGGCAAAAGTATGAAAGAAAACACATTTGCTTTTTTTTACTTTGCTAAAATTTTCGAACCATGCTGTCTATTTTCAAGATTAGTTGATGATATTTACTATATTTTATCATTATTTTCTTTTTATTTTCTCTTGTTTTTCATAAAATGTTGATCGTGTTTTAGATTCTTGTACTAACTCGTTGGTTTGCACCCGACTGCAGATTTTCGAAATTCTGAAAAACAAGCTGCATTTGACTCTGGACAAACAGCTAAATGTTTTGGGAGGAAGTTTAGCTGCGTTTGATGGTGGCCCTATATAACCAGAATTTTATTTATTATAATTGATTTACTTTGATACATAAAATTTGATATCCATAAAACTTAAAATTTGTTATTTTTGACGTTTTTTCTCAAGCTACTACTCGAATTCAATTTTCAAAAATGTATTGAATTCCCAAGAATGTGGCTGCTTATTTTGATCAAAAAATCAAGTTCGTAAATGTATGCTTCTCAATCCGTTACCTCATGAAACACGGAATTTTTTATCTTTGAACAAATTACAAGGAATCCACCGAGAAACAGTTGCCATTTTTGGTAGGTATTTCAGTTTTCTAAAACACCTTTCAAGTAAAATAATCGATCCATATAAAACCGCGAAAAAATGCGGATTTACAAATATTTTTTAGCTATCGAAAAAAACTTCAGCACTTCTTATTGTATCTTTTTTTTTCCAAAATGCTGCCTTCAGATTCACAAAAAGTAATTTCAAGTGAGACCAAAAAAAAACGAAGGAAAAAAATCTATATTTTTTGAAAGGAGCCATCATTTTTGGTCAGACATTTTGTTTTTTCTTCAATCCAGGTTTCAAATTCTTCATCAGCGACCTTAAACACCAGAAAAGAAATATATTTGTGCATTAAACATCAAAACTGAATGAATGGCCACCTTTTCGACGATCCAGCCCACTGTGGGATCTTCTCCAAATTGAAATATGTTTTTCTAGGTGTAAAATACAGGGACAAGTATTTTAACATTCTCATCATTAAAGGTATTAGATTTGTGTAAAATTTGACCCCCCCCCCCCCCCCCCCCTCCCCACTACCCACTACTTTTTCCCCCCCCCACCCCCAAACAAAAACAAAAAAAAAAAAAATTT
>WSXT02144682.1:0-10400 GCA_011762715.2 Neuroterus valhalla
ACTGTTATTAATTAAATAAATAATATTATATGAATAATTTTGCTTGCGCTTGGTGTTTTCTATTGCTTGTTTCGTTCCGGACAAGGGGGTGGAGGGGGGGGGGGGGGGGGGGGGGGGGGGTGCATAAAAGCTTATTAGCTATAAAACTTTATGTCTCTCATTGATGCATGAAGATTCATGGAACATTATTAGTTTGTTAATAAATACATTTATTTCTTATAATAAAATGAATAAACAAGTAAGCAAACTGTATTATTTACGGTAAATTTTTCTCTTTTCGCGTAATTTTTTTCAGATTCAGATTTTCCTTGATTTTTCAGTGAAGGGTAGAATAAAAATGTGATTTTGCTTACTTTCAACAATTCTCTGGACGAGTCGAATATAATAATCTAGTTCAGGTACCCAGGTGATGGCATCATCAGTAGGTCTTGCTATATAGGCTGTATAAGCTTCAGACAAAGCCCAACCTGCTGGTCTGATTTCCTTCAGCGATCCCAAAATCGCCGAAACGAGACGTCGTTTTAAGTTGGGCCGGTCCCTCAAGTTCCGTTCGTAGTAATGCAAGGTGTTGTAGAGATAAGTCACTGGTCGATCTATTGAAGAAAATAATTATAATTTTCTCCGGTTTTCCACATATCTATTACACATTTACGAACCGTGAAACTTATAGAGACATCCCAAATGTTCTAAGAGAATCTCCAAACTTTTCGACACAGGAGGTATTTCCAAATACCTGTGCACCACAATATCGAAGACGGGCAAGAATCTTAAGCACACGTTTCCGAAATACACGGGCAAACTTTGATATTGACCAGGCCCACCGCTGGTTTGTTCAACAATTCCTTCAGGGGCAAATTTCTCGGGAAATTTCCTGTGAAATGCCAAGTGCTTTTCATGCCAATTGGACTGCTTCCAGTGCTCAGGAGAATTTTCTCGGACGAATTCCTGAACTCTGTTTCGGAATTCGGTTGCTTTCAGAAGCAGTAACTGTATTATAAAGAAGCAAACTTGGGCTTCACTGCCTTCTTGGGTTCTAAGGGCCTAAAATGCAATGGTTCATATTTCAATTACTATCATAATTTGATAGATAAAGCATGCTCTTCAGCATTACATTATACGCCACCTGCCATAAGGAACATTTTGTACCTATATTCACGTATGAGATGACTTACGACAAATGGCGAATAACGCATTGTTGTAGAGCAACAGGGTGGCGATTCGGCGGACGATTTCAAATTCCCGGTCATTTACCGGTACTTCACGGTCAAGTTTTTCAATTTTCCCGGTCAACTGGAAGCTCGACTGGAAGTAACATATTTATAGTTGTCGAAAAACGCAATCATTTTTTTTTATTCATGACGTTTATTCTAAACATCCTTAAACACAACAGATCAAACATTGCGAAATAAATCAATTTTGAAAACAATATTCGGATTTGCAACAAAATTAATCATTTTTCTTTACAAAAATTGGAAAAGTTAAACTTAAAATTAGGAAAATCAATTTGCGGAAACAAGAAAAAACGGATTTCCAACCAATTAGTCCATTTTTCAACCAAGAAGATGAATTTTCAAATAAAAAGGTGAATTTTCAAATAGTCGAATTTCAAACTCAAAAAATAATTATGTGCAACGAAAAATGGAACAGTGACATTTCTAGTTCAAAAAAACAATTTCAAACCAAGCAAAAGAGTTTTATACTAAAACGAAGAATCTTCAACAGAAAGAGTTGAGTTCTAATAACATAAAATAACTTTTACAGAAAAAAATTAACTGTCAACGAAAATTTGAACACTCAAATTTTACTATGAAAAAAATGGATGTTTAACGAAACAAATGAATTTTTAACTGAAACTATGAAATTCCGAATAGGAATGAGTTAATTTTTTGATCATTAACCGAAAAGAAGAATTTTTAGAGAAGAATATTAACTTCCGGGGAAAAAGATAGTTTTCTACAAAAAATTGAATTTTCAACTAAATATGTGAAGTTTCAACGAAATAATTGAATTTTCGATTCAAAAAGACTATTCTCACCAAAATGTCGAATTTTCAACAAGAAAAGATCAATTTTCCACTAAAAATGAAACAGTTAAATTTTCAGTTTAAGTAATTGATTTTCAACCAAACTGATGAATTTTCAGGTATAATGATGAATCTTCACAGGAATAGATGTAATTTAGGCAAGAAGATGAATTTTTTACCATAAAGATAATTTTCTACAAAAAAAGCAATTTTTCCACGAAGTACATAAATTCTCAAAGAAATACTTTAATCCTCAAATTAAAAAATCAATGTTCAACTAGATACTTGAATTTTCACCAAAAAAGATAAATTGATTTTCAACAAAGTAGTTACAATTTCAACCGGAGATAATTTTGAATCGAAATACTGCAACTTCAACATAAAAATTTACCTCTCAAACAGTTTAAATTTTAAACAAGTTGTTGATTTTTTAACTGAAAAGGATGAATTTGCAATGAACAATGTAAACAAGTTTTCTTTCATTATTAAGAAATATTTTTTCTTCGGAATGCTACTTCTACTCTGAAGATTCGCTTGAAGTACTTTCTTCATTTAAAATTTAGAAGAGGAAAGATTTTGACGAATTTTGAATAGGAGGAACGATTTTTTCGAATTCCCCTCTTCTGAATCCAAATTATAATTATTCTAAGAAACTCCCGTTCCATGTAAAAAAATTCCCTGTTCCAAGTGAAATAATATTTCTTTACTGAAACTTCCTGCTTTAAAACAGAAACTATAATTATTTTCTGAAACTCCTCGTCCCAAGTCAGATAAATGAGGAAAATCAAATGATACGAGATTTTTTTGAAAAAAATTAGATAATAATCCTTTGTTTATGTTTGGGCTCGATCATCAAATTTGAGTAAATTATAAAAATCTCACAGAGCAGCCAATTTTCAAAACGTTTTTCTTATGATGAAAAAAAAAAAATTCTTCCTCTCCTGAAGTATAGATGTATTTAAATCTTTTGAGAATCAGATTGAAGGAACGTTACATTGTTTAAATCGAATGATAAGATATCTTTTGGATTCATAAAAAGAAAGCAATAATTTCTCGTATTTTTTCGGAAGAATTTATAATAATCGAGGTTGAGTCAATTAAATTCCGGGTTTCCCGATCAAATCGCCACCCCGAGCACGCTCCAAATCATGATTTAATAATAGATGGCTTACCAAGCAGAGAACTAATCTGTCTATTGTTACTAAATTGTACTTCCATATCATATCATTTATCGTATCGACACACTTATTTACATGCTGTCCTCCTCCGACACTGTTTGAAAACTCGAAGACAAGATAATCGCAGAACTTCCGGAGGTGGGCTGATAAAGCTCTAGCACCTATTCTTTCTAATATTCTGTAAAATAAGGGAATTTAATTTTCCTATTTAATTTCCGTTACCTGAAGATCGTAGCTTTTACTCACTTGTAGGCGATTGGGCTAATTCGATCAGTGTCGAGTATCATCTTCCAGAGGAGACAAAGGAAGAGTGGTGGTGCCCCAGGAGCAGTGAAGTGAGCAATTATATCGTTTTCATTGCTCATCGAGGCCCAATTTCTGTATTCTTCCTCTACAGCTTTCTGAAAATCGATCGCAAAGGATTTAGAAAAACCGCTGAACCTTCTTTTTCATTTTATTGGGGAATATTTCCCTTATTTCCAGAACCGAATTTGAGCGTCAGACCACCCTTTTTCAATGTTCATTATTAGCTTTTTTGATTGCAGTGCTGACAAGGAAGGAATCGACAATAAGAGTGAAAACAGAAGTTTTGTGTAATAATATGAAAAATCCAAGCCACCGTGCCGAACCTAACACTTTGTCGCCCAAGGTGTAATTTTACCTCTGGTGTAAATGTGTCACTGCTCATCTCACCTTGATCTGTTGTTTGTTTTCCTTAGGAACTGTATTCTGTTGAAAGAATTCACTCAGGACAGGAGGAAAGCACTGCAAAGTGTGAGCAGCCCAAGAGTGAGGTGTGTTTTGCATTATTGTGTTGAGCAATTCTCTGCACCATGTCCCACTTAGAGAATCTGCTCCGGTTCCTAGAATTTTATATGAATCTTGGTAAGGAAGTCAAAGACTTAAAACTTCGATGGAGTCCAAATTGGGACGGACTAGAGTTCGAAAATTTACCGGTTACGTGCATTGATCGAGCAAGAGTCAAAACTAGGGCTCGATTCAGTTCCTCCGACTCAGCAGAAACGAGAGTTTTCGGTTCGGATAGAAACCTCGAGAGCTGAGGTTGAACTTCTGCTGAACCTAAACCAGTTATTAACCTAAGGGCGGTGCTTTCAACACTGAAAAAAAAAAGAAGACTTCAATTTTTAAGTCATGAACAAGACTTGAGGAATATATTTGAAATCATAAATGTTTTATTATTAGCGAATTTCGGGAATATTGTTTACCAAAGATGCAGCTGAGTTTGATTAGTTTGTGGAACAGCCGCGAGGCTGTGAAGGTGAGACAGGAGCTGAACTCGATAATGTGGTTGAATATGATGCATTCTGTAACTGAACATCTCTAGAAGAGTATACAAGGTCCCCCAAGCATGCGATTTGAAAACTTGGGGCAACAATTGCGCTGTAAAGACATATAACTATGATTTAATAACACAATGAATAAATAAATAATACAAAGTATTCCTTCAATAAAAACCACAGATATTTACCAATGTATCCCTTAATTCCTAAACTTTCTATTTCGGTGTAGACCAATAATCGGCTATAGGTTTCAACTAAAGCGGGTGCTAAGGCCATGTTGCTTTTAGATTGAGCCAATTTAATCACATGAGTAACAATGTGGTGAATCAGACTCATTTTTGAATGGACAGTCAATGAATCTAAGATTGACATGGTCAGTGGAGTCGTTGGTCCATTTACAAGAGCTGCGTTGTTCTGCAGATTTTGCAATGATTGTTGTTGTTGTCCCTAGAGAAGTGTCTCAATTGTTATATATAATTAATCATAACATAGAAGCATTGGTTGCAGATTTTCTAAAAATCAAAATTGTAAACTATTTGAAATTGGAAGATTTATTGGTGCGAAAAATAATTTCACATGGCAATAACCCAAACTGCATGATAATCTACATTTAAATCTTACGAAATTGGGCGATGGTTATTATAATTTCACTATTTCTTACTGAAAGCTCGAAATTAAGAAACTCAACATTTAGATTACCTAATTCAACCTTCTAAAATCCAACGATTCTAGAATTAAGCATTCAGAAAAACATTTATTTTAACTCTAAAATGTTTCCGAATGTAACTTCAAAATTGAAAAGTAGTTTTAATGGAAATTTAAGAAGTAAGTGAGGTCTAAAAATGATCTTGAAAATTATCTTCTTTCTTCAATCAAGAGACAAATATACCTTCTGATTCCCCAGTATTGTATCAACGAGAGCAGCCATCGGTCTGCTAAAATAGTCTTGACTTGTCGAATATGCATTGCATAGCAGTGCAATTCGGTAATCAGACCCCATACAAAGCTGGGTATTCGGCATAACCAAATGTTGCAGAAACCTGCAGAAAGATTGGAAATTAAAATAATATTTGGGGTACCATGGGCACGATGAATCAGGTCTCAGTAGAAAAAAAGATTATATTCCACTTTAAAAAATAACAATATTTTAACTAATTTCCTTGAGGGATTCATATTTATCCTATGGATCAAATAGATTATTCTTGTTCGTGTTATTATTGGCCTAAAGATCGAAAAGGGCAAGAATATTATTTAGGTACCCTTTACAAATTTAAAACGTTAAAAATTATATATTTAACATTTTTAATGCCGACCAAACTTCTTTTCTTATCGCTCTTCAACAAAATTTTTTATAATGCGATTTTAATAAATCATAACTTATTTTCTAAGTTAGGAAATTCTATACAACCTGGGCTTTCTGAATCTTAATGATAAATAAATCTTTAATAAAAATGCTCACAGGTTTTACACAGAAGTCGGGTTTCAAAATTGCATGATTATTGCAGGTTTTACAGATCTACTTTATAAAAAATTCCATGTTTACTTCTTTTATAATCCAGATATATTTTACTGATCCAATTTATCATTGACTAATCTATCAAAGATTCTTTTCAAGATTATTAATTAATGGTAAAGATGGAAAGAAAATGTCGATCAAATGTCGATTAATGCTTGATCAAACTGATGATTGAGTAATTATCGAGTTTCAAAAAATTATCATTAAAACATTGATAATAAATTCCTAAAAGGTATGGATTTAAGGATGGCAGCAAGCAGTGGTTTGCTGGGGACTTGGGGAAAGGGGATCATAGGACATTAGATAGTTTGTTTCAAAATTCTTAAATTTCATATTTAAGAAATGCCCACACCGTTCAATCTGATATTAACCACGAATTTTCCAGACCAAAAGACGTTGTCTCAACATAACCTCTGATTCACTGCTTGCTGTGATCCCGAAAAACGGGAGAAATAGCCACACCGTTTATTAAAAGCATATCATTTTTATTAGTAACAAAGCCAATTCGTATAAAACCGCAATTTAAAAATTTGGCTAAAAATATTTAAAAACTTGTTAAGACCTCAAAATAGGAGCGTCAAATTAATACTAGCTAGTTTTTCAAAATTCCATGAGTTTTCCAGGTCTTACAGGAACTTTTTAAAAATTGGAAAAGGTCGTGTTGCAGGGAACCTTTTTCTCGATAAAATGATTAATCTTCAATTAAAATCGTATTATTTGATAAGATATCGTATTAAGCGATAAGGAAGAACATGCAGGCGAAAACAAAATTTCAATATAAATGACATTTGAATGTTTCAATTTTTTCCCCGAAACAATCATTTTTTCTTCTTCTTTTTCATGCTTACAATTCTTCAAACGAAGGGCAGTCTTAGGTTTTGTACATCAATCTTTATAAGTTTAACTTTACTAAATCAAAAATCTACTTACTCGTGATGCGCTTTGAGAGCATGTGGAATAGGCCTATGAAAGTTCGCATGTTCGCTCTGAGCTTTTTTTAAAAGGTGAATCCAAATGCAAGTGCTGGCCATTTGATGCGTGCATAATGGATGAGTAAGATCCGGAACTGGAAAAGGTTCCTTCTCTGGATACAGAAGATCATAAAGTTTCAATACCGGAAGAAAATTTGATAACTGTAAAACAAAAATTGGAAGGAAGCTTTGAAATCTACAAATCTTTCCAGATATTAGAAATGTAAAAACTGATCTTTAACTTTTACTCACAGGATTTCGCTGTATGCTACCGGAAATAAACTGTAGCAATACCCACATTAGGTGGTCTCGTCCCTTACGCAATTCACAACTCGCTAACTGCAGTAAATATTTTAACTTAAATATAACTTCAAATTAAATACATAGAAAGTTAGTCTCAGGGCTCGAACTGATGCCACTATTGGCACTATTTGATACTTTTTTGAGCGATGCCGCTCATTTGAAAATAAAAATGCTACTATTTCCTCGTGATTGACCGCTGATGCCATTATTTCTTCACTTTTCGATATTGTCGATACGTAATTACAAACAAAATATCGTCCAAATAATAATTATATATCTAACTGAAAGAGTCGGCAACTTTTACTCTTTTACAAAGCCTACATAATTTATATGCAATTTCATCATGTTAAAAATAGCATGTGACTATGTTTAAAAATTAATATCACTGTTGACACTACTTCTTATTACTCCAGCGAGTCCGAGCCCTGTAGTTTGAATTCCCGAACTATAATTTTCAGCGTACCTTATCGTGAATCGCTGTAAGAAACTCCGGGAAACAAGCAAATTGAAAGAGCACAAAATATATCAACTGGGATGACAAATGCAGCCACACATAATGGTTGGCAACAGTTCCGTCTGAATTTTCTGCAGGTGAAGGATCATTTTCTGATCGCTCCATGGCAAGAATAACAAGTTCAACGAGCTGCTCTTCCAGGGCGATACATCTTTGTTTTTGCTGTTTTTACAAAAAGAATATATACAAAATTTAGAATAAAGAACGGAATTAGAAGTAAACTAATTAATCAAAAATACTAAATTTATCACGAATCGCACCTGTTTTGGTAGCTGAAGCATGGAGCAAACCATGTCTCTGCTATAAGGCTGTTCTAAAACATATCGTAGAAGTCCGGTTTGGGGTTTTAGTAGGTCCTCATCGTAAGGAAGATTTCCTCTCAAGGAAAACTGCAGATTTTCCCGCTCAAGGATCCAAGGGTTTATCAGGTGATCTGCGTAACCTGAGTGTTCTACAACTGGTAGCATTTTCGAATGTCCTACTATCGATACCATTTGTGCAGCAGGACGAAAACTTTCGACAAAATCAGAAAAAAGTCTCGAAAGTTTCTGTAAATATTCATATGTAAAAATACTCAGAGTAATAATAGCAATAATATTGATAGTATTTAGGTGGCAAGGGAAAATAAAAAATTACCCAGTGTGGCCACTTCTTATGATCTGGGTTGGTTTTTCTTATCTCGTTAATGATAAAAACCGCAGGCAGTAAACATGCATTTCGGTCAAAAATGTATTCAAGCAAATTTTCGAGAGCCTTCAACTGCGGTTGCACGGTAGTTGGCAGTCGTGATGGAATAGTATGTGCTTTATCTCTGCAACCCTTAAAATTTATACTATTCTTAGTGCTTTTGTACTTTCTCTCAGGTATTTTTTACACATAACTAGCTGCAAGACTACCTTTAATACTTCTCTGACTCCTTTATAATCGACACCGCCGATTATTTTTCGAATTAATGTGAAGCATCCGACCCAGAAATCTCCAGCCTGATACACGAGCTTATCACAGTTGAGAATACATTCGCAAACCAACCTGGAAAGTAGATTCAAGTTTTGAATGAAAAATACTGATATTAGTATAATTATCAGTTTGAATATTTGAGGTTTTTGTTACCTGGCAGGTAAAACACTAGTTGTTACTAAAGTTTCTAACATGGAAAGTAATAATTCTAAGCGTCTGTCATTTGTCATCCCTGCTGCCAGGATAAGAAATTGGCGAACAGCATTTTCCTGCTGTTCGGTGGTTAATCCTGTCATAGCGGTTGATAATTCGTTTTGCCATTTTGCTATCTTTCCTTTTTCTTCTTCTGGGTTGTGAACTACGAAGCAACTAAATGATTCTACAACCGGTTCTGGTTTCTGTACAAAAAGTAAATTAAAAAATTAAAAGCCTTTTTTGTTTGTTCTCGATCAGATCAAAATGTCAAAATTACTCATATAAGTTTCAACCTATAGGTATGATTACAATTCTTAGAATCTTCACTTCGTTTTTTCAAAAATTCTGCACATACATTTGACTCAGATTTGGAACTTGCTCAACAATGTATTTTGAATCGATCTACGTTAATAAAAACGAACGAAATAATCTTAATTCACATGAAGTAAATACAAACAATATTTCATGTTCCACAAGCGACTTCAGAAGCTTATTGAAAGTATTGAAACATTCAAGTAAATGATTTTTCATCTCTGTCGATAATTTATAATCCATCAACTAATTCAATTTTCAGTTTAATTTCTAATGGATCATCAAATAACTTCATTTTCGAAAGTATGTAAATTTATTGAAAAACTTAGTTTGAAATTTGACCAGGAAAATAATTACCAAGATGATTAGTTGTTTTTAAATTATTAGCTTCATTGTTATTGTTTTGGCTTCCATCTTTATAGGGGATTTTGATTCAAAGATTTGACACATAATACAACGGAACATAACCTATCCACTAACACCTTATAATTTTTTTGGCAATAAAATTTGTCTTTGGGCATTCATTCTTGAGGCAAGTAATTAAATGGTTACATGCAGATATCGACATAGTGATTAGATACTTTCAATACATTTCAATACTATAAAATAAATATTAATAGAAACTTACCAAAATATCGTTAACGATAGTGGAGATCTGGGTCTCAACATTAACTTTATCCATGATCTGTATGTTCAATTAACAGCTTTTAATAAACAAGCATGTTTCTTAATGGAATTACAATCAAATAAATTAAATGCACTGTTCTGTTGATATATTTGATCAAAGGCAAACGCCGCTTTCGACTCCAATAATATTGTCAGCCATTTTTGTGACGTCAACCCAGGAAGCAGGAAAATCGTTTGGAAAATAAATATGATCATTATTATCACGATGTTTCAATTCATAAATTAATGATTCATGTGAAAATAATCTTGCATAAATGGAAGACTTCCAAAAAAGTTATAACCTGGTTCTAAGAAAGATTTGGTTTTAATTTTAATGGTTTCAATTTTCAAAATTAGAGTTTGTAAGATTGCCACCAGAGGTCTGACTAATCTTTATAATATGTGTATTATAATATAATTTTTATACGTATAATAATATTTATTATTATTATATAATTATTCAT
>WSXT02144693.1:0-10400 GCA_011762715.2 Neuroterus valhalla
TAATCCTGTTACAGAACATGTTCTTTTCTGTTCTAGAACTGTTACATCACAGTTACAGAACAGTGTCCGCTGGGATGGTTAGGGGGAAACTCCCTACAGTGGATAGCGAAAATTTGTAAATTGCAGTAAACATAAAGTACAATATAAATTAGGGAGCTCTTACGTCATAAATGAAGTTGCTTTATTCAGTTATGTGATATAAGATTGCAGTAGAAATGACTTTATAAGCCAGTGAAAAGTTTTTGTTATTATTTTGAATTGTTGAAATCTTGTCCACTGTTAGTCGGTTTGCCCTACAGTGGACAATCAATTCCTCACTGAAAACTGGTACAGAAAGATGTACTTATACGTAACGATAGACTATATTTTATCCCTACGCTACTTTTGAAACAAACAGAAAAGTGTCAAAACAATTATTGCGAATAAAATTAGCAAAAATACAAGGTCAGTTATTTTGCTTATATTTCACAATACACCTTACAGTTGTATGTTGTATGGGAGGTTAGGATTGTCATCAGTCACACCAACGTGTCCGCGTCAAAAGTAACTAGAAAATACCTGTAGATACAAACATGGTCATCAGCTGATTCTGCCACGGAGTATTTACTAACGCTGATATCCATAGTAGAAAAACAAAAGCCTGAAGAAATATGCTTATAAGAATGATCTGAGATAGAATATATGGTTTCATTATTAAAATTATAACAGTTGATTGACCGAGGAATATAAATTATCCAGCAAAATTGCTCTAGGAATATTTTCAGAAATTCAAATTTCCCGCGAGCCCGATTTCATGTTCCTTATTGAGAATTTCAGAACAAGCTGGAAATGGATTCTCAATAAAAATGAAACAATGAAATCAGAACCACTCCTATTCCGGATTCTCGGTCGTTGACATTGTCGTTATCTGTCACTCGTTTTACAAACAAATTATTTGAATAAATTACTAAGAGACCTGTTATGGATCCGAAACTCCCGGTGACAAGTGAACAAAACAAAAAATATTCTCGTTTGGTGTTTGATTTCAAATCTTCAACTCGATGGTCAAAAATCAAAATTAATTCATAAAAAAAATTTAATTCCGCCCGTGAAAGTGGTATAAAATAAAGTAATCAAATAAATGAGTCTGTCCTAATTTTCCGTCTTGCGATTTCTCGCATCAACTGAATATTTTATTAAAATTTGTAATTATTCCTAATAATTCACGATGGTGAGACTTACTGAAGAAATGGTCATTGCGAGGACCAGAATTTCTGATTTGGCAAATGTCAAACAACTTAATTGTTGGTAAGTTTTTAATTGTTTCTTTTTTAATTGTTTAATTTACTGATCATATTTCTCTATTTGCAGAAATTCAATCGATTATCGTTTTAAAACTGTCTTCTACTCAGTTTCGATGTTTTCTTTCTAAAATTGTTAGATACGAGTTTACAGCTAAAAATCCACTCTTAAACTAAAATTACTAATAGCAATAAAATGACAAGGTTCCGATTATTTCAATTAGAAATTACACAATTTTTGTCTTGATTCATCTATTATGTGAATATGGAACTATATGAAACAAAATACAATTTTTAAATTAAAAATTATATCTTTTATTTGAGAAATAAATGTTTTTCGTACAGATTCAACAATTGTTCAACAATTTCTTGAGAAATCTTATTTTTTAGTTGAATGTTGCACATTTTAGTACAAAACTTGATTTTGGCTTGAAAATTCAGTTTTTTGTTCACTAATTGAACAATCGATATGAATCTTCAATTATCTCGTAGCAAATGAAATTTTGTTATGAAAAATGATGTCCTTGGCTTAAAACTTCATTTTTTTAACATGTTTCTTCTGGGTTGAAAAATTCAACAATTTAATAGTAAATCAAACCACTTGATTGAAAATAACCTTTTTTCCTGGACAATGTGTATTCTTGGTTGAACATTCAAAATAGTTTGGTAAAAAATTCAGCTGTAGTTGAGTGAAATTAAACAGTTCATCTGAACATTGGAATCATTGAAAAAATGATCTTTTCTCTTAAATAATAATATTCTTTGGTGAGAAACTCAAATTTTTCGTTGAAAATTTAACAATCTGATTAAAAAATTAAACTACTGGGTTGAACATTAAACTCTTTTTTGTTTATTTAAGTAAATGGTTATGAATCAACTTTTTGGTTGCAAATTAATATTTCTGGCTTGAAAATTCAACTATTTCGACAGAATATTCAGCTTGAGTTCTGAAATTACAAGATTTTCCTGAATATTGAACTATATTGTAAGAAAAAACGTTTTCGACGGGTAATCCTGTTTTTGAGTTAAAAATTCTACGTTTCTGCACAAAACTTGTCTTTTGGGCTTTGAAATTCAACAATTTGGTAGAAAGTTGAATTGTTTGGTCGAAAATACAGATTTTTAGGTTCCCGATCCAATTTTATTGATAGAAAATCCCGCTAGTTGAGTAAAGATTGAGCAGTTTATTTGAATATTGGAATAATTAACAACAAAATCTTCTATTTCCAATAATAATATTTTTAGGTGAAAAAATCTTAATTGTCCGAAATAAAACTATTAAATTTCTTCTAATAATTTTTTTTCTGTAAAAATTTAACTGTATGATTGAAAAATTCGTCTGTTTTTGTTAACAGTTGGTCGCAAGTTTAACTACTTTGTTGAAAATTCATTTTCATTCTGATAATTTATCATTTTATTTTAAGATTCATCTCTTTTGCTATCTTGACTGTTTCAAAAAGGCCGCCTGTCTAGTTCTATAGTGCACTTTCTTGAAAGATACTAAGAATACTTTTGAAGTCTGCGAATTCGTTGAAAATTAATTTTGTGCTCAAAAAAATTTTTTTTTCGATAATTCATATCTTCGAGTCGAAGAATCAACTGTTTCATAGAAAATTCGCCTTTTTGGATTGGAAACTAAAAGATTTGGTTGACATTTTGTTTATTCTTGGATAAAAATCTTTGGTGGTGAAAATTGAACTCTTCCTTATAATTCGTCCTTTTGGTTTGAAAATCCATCTCTTTTGTAGAAATTTCCTTTTTTTTTTTTTTTTTTTTTTTTTGTTAAAAGTGCAATGGTGTAGCTGAAATTAATTTTAATCTCTTAAAAATTTAGCTGTTCCTTTGGAAATTCGTCTTTTGTGGTTGAGTTCAGCTGTTTTCTTCAAAGTTTATTTCCGTGCAAACTTCAAGTATCTTGTAATTTTTTAGTAGGAAGTTGAACTGTTTCGTAGAAAAGTTGTCTTTTTGGTTTGGAAATTTATCTCTTTTGAATAAAATTATTTTTTTTTGTTTGAGAATCCTACTGTTGGGATAAAAATTATTAGGTTTTGTTTGGGGATTTCAATTTTTTCTTTTGCTATTACATTTAACAGTTTTCTTGAAAATCCATCTTTTTTTGCCCAAAGTTAAACTATTTTGCGGAAAAAATTGAATAATTTGTATTTATTATTAATAATGTATAGGACTAAGCTTTCTAAGAAACAAAAAAATACATGTTTATTACAGTAAATGTATATTCTCTGATCGACAGAGTACATGACAAGGCTTAAAACTAAATCTATAAACTAAATATAGAGTATAGACGAGCGGAAGTATGTGCGTATTGAATAAATAAAATTGAAAAGAAAAGCGGAAGGGAAATCAATTTCAAACTCTTTTTCGATTGGAAGTTGATCTTCCTAGTTGAAAATCCATTTTTTTGGTTTAAATAATTAAAAATTAAATTAAACAGAAAATTAAATTCACTAATTTTTTTTTAAAGTTAAATTATTCAACTTTTTAAAAAAAATTAGTGGATTTTTGTTGAGTCTCTTGTATCGAAAATGTGTTTTATTTTTAATGGAAAAATAATTTCTCTTATGGTAAATTTGTCTATTCTATTTTTGTCTGAAAAATTTATCTTTTTTTTTAAATTTCAAATTACCTCTTTTAATATATTCGAATCTTTCTCGATATTTTTTAAAAATATTGTTGAATTAAGGAAATTGCTTCAAAATCTTACAGATTTATTTCTGACAATTTCGGAAATGTTTGTTGATATACAATCTAACCTAATTTTTTAAGAATAAAAAACTAGTTTGAACTTTCCTGGGAATTCTGAGAACATAATTTTATTCTTTCGAAACGTTGTTATTGTTTCGTAGAAAATCATTTTGCAAAACTTAAAATATATATATTAAATTCATATTTCCAAACCTCTTATTTCCAATCAAAAATTAAACTTTCCTAGTTGAAACTTCATGTACCTACTGTTACTATACATAGTATAGTAAAAAATGTATCTATAATGTATAATAATAGATGTATCTTTTAAAGTTCTATTTTATGTTAAAAATCTATGCATTTTGATTATCATTCGTCTTTTTGGTAGAAAATTAATCTTCTGGGTCAAAATACATTTTTTTTTATGTTTCATAATTTTGATTGAAACTTCATCTCTTTAGTGAAGAATTGAACTTTTTTATTGTAAATTCTTTTCTGCTTGACAGCTGGATTCCTTTGCTAGAAATCAATTTCTGTCAGATTTAACTACTTGCTTCAAAATTCATGTATTTTATCTGAAATCAGTCTTTTTAATTGGAAATTCAACTATTTGTTCGAGAATTCAACTATTTCGTTTTGTAAAATATTTGAAAATTTGACTACTTGCTCAAAGAATAAAGCTCTCTATGAAGGACGTATTTTTCCTCGTTGAAGATTCATCAACTTATTTGAAACATGAACTATTTGGTTGTAGATTAAATTTTTTGTTGGAAATCCAACTGCTATATAGTAGCAAATTTGAAGCCTTTGTGACTTTCCTTGGTAGCGAAATTTTTTTTTGGGTATAAAATTTTCAAATTTTCTCGTTGAAAACTTCTTTTGGTTTAAAATTCATTTGTTGGGTTGAAAAATGATATATTTTGTAGAAAATTTGTCTTTTTGCTGAAAATTGAGCTCCCTATGTTTGGAAACTCATCCTAGTTGGTCGAAAATTGACCAATTTGGTTATGAAAAAATAAACTATTTTACTTTAAGTTCAATTTTGTTGTTGAAAATCCAGCTATTTTGTTTGAAGCAACTTCTTTGGTCGAGAAATCAAGTTTTTGGTAAAAAATCAAGTTTTTGGTAGAAAATCAGTTTTTGTTTGTGGATATTCGTCTTTTTGGGTTAATAATTCATTTCTTTCAATCAACTTAATCTCTCTTTTTTGAAAATTGAATGCAAACCATATTTTCTGGAATTTTGGCGTTTCTAATACAAATTTCTTTATTTATTAAGGCTTTCATTCCAATTCCAGTAAATAATTTCCCGTGTTTATTTATATTCATGATAAACTAATAAATGCAAGATATTGTTTAACGTTAATTTGATTTTTGTTTATCTTTCTTCATTTAAAAATATATTTTCTATTCTTCTCGCCCCAAAAAATAAGGAAGAAGAGAAAGCAAGAAAAGTACTGTTAGAAAGGAGGCAAATAAAATCAGCGTGGGAAATCTTTTCGCTCACTAATTAAAGTCTTCCTGAGACAATTATTAGCTGTTCTTTCTTGTAAAAATTTTGATTGTTTCAACTTGAATTAATATTTTTTTTCATGCAAGCTTATAAGTTTCTTGAAATTCATTTCAGCGAAAAATTTCATCAATAAATAATAATTAAATCTATCATAAACTGGAGATTTTTTATGAAATGAATTGGTATAAAAATATTTCCGTCTCTTTTCAGGGGAACGGAATTAACAGACGTTAGCATCCTCCAAAGAATGGAAAATGTGGAAGTTTTATCCTTAAGGTAAATAAGAAACGCAATAATTTTCTTCTCATGTAAATTGGTAAATGTAAATGTAATTTTTCAATATAATTCGAATATCAATACTGCATCTCGCTTTATTTGATTTATAAATAGACTTTTCATAGCTTTCAACAATAGGAATTATTGTGTTTTTTTCTTTTCTTTATTTTTTTATTAAATAGTGGCTTGTTAGATCATTCTTTTTGAAAAATGTGAATCGAGAATGAGAATTGAACTCACGGTCACGACCCACTCGCTGAGAAGTTGTTCTGCCCACTCTTATGTAAATCAGTTCAGATTCATTCAATACTTTCGATTAATTCCACAATCAGTATGAATTCTTCAATAATGAATTTTTTCCATTTATGGAGAATTCCAGACTTTAATTCCTTTCGGAGAATGTTTGTCCACAGGTTGTAAATATAAAGTTGGAAATACAAAGTTAAGAATTGCTTTTTTTCGACTTCAGCACATAAAAGCAATCTTTTTTACATATGTTACTTGTTTATATTTTACAGTTTCTTATGCTCAACAACGGAAGAATTCTAAATTAAAAAGAGTAAAATTATTATCTGAAGACGGTTGGATTTTCAACTAAAAAGTTCTTTTTCAACTGGAAAAGGTTAAACTTTCTATCATAAAAGGAGAATTTTTAATTCGACAAGGACAAATTTTTTTTTTAAATTGAGTTTTCAACCAAAAAAGATTACTTTAACAAAATGATTGGATTTTGAGTAAATAAAGAAAGTTCCATAAAAATAGATACATTTTTAACCCAAACTAATTTTTCAAACCGACAAGTTGGATTTTCAACAAAAAAGTAAGTTCATTCTCAAATAAGAAAGATGAAATTCCGAATCCAAGATAACGAATTTTTTAGAGGAAATTTTAACTTTTGACAAAAAAGATGACTTCAACGAAACAGTTCAGATTTCAAAAGAATAATTGAACTTGCAACAACGTCGATAAATTTTTGCAAAAAGGGTGAGATTTTAACAAAATAATTCAACTTTCAACATAATAGGTACATTATCATCAAAATAGTTGAATTTTGAACCCAATAGATGAATTTACGGCGTACAAAGTTTCACCAAATGAACAGTTGAGTTTTCGAACAAAAAAGATGATTAAAAAAATGATTTTCAACAAAAAACATGTGTTTTCACCCTATAGTTAAATTTTAGACCAAGTGGATTTTTTCCACTCTCACAGCGAATTTCCAACAAAACAGTTGAATTTTCGACTATTGGGTTAAAAATTCAACTATTTTGATAATAATGTATCTACCATGATAAAAGTTGAATTATTTTGTTAAAATCTCACCCTTTTTGTAAAAATTTATATATTTTTTCGCAACTTCAATTATTTCTTTAAAATCGCAACTGTTTCGTTCAAGTCATCTTTTTTGTCAAAAGTTAAACTTTCCTCTAAAAAATTCGTTATCTTGAATTCAAAATTTTATCTTTCTTAGTTGAGAATGAACAGAATACATTAATTTTTAAACAAAACAGCTGGATTTTTGAACTGAAAAAACGAATTCCAACCAAAAAGTTGGGTTTTCGTTTCTGAAAAGCATAATTAATTAAGCATGATTAATTGTTAACAAAAAAGTTCAACATTAAATCAAGTAGTTCATGGTTTTCATTTATTCATTTTTAATTCTTTCTCAAGAAACATCAAGAAAATTTCTAGACTTTTTTTCATGAATCAGCATCATCAATCGCGCGCAGTTTTTATGCGCTTGTTTTTAGTGAAAAGGAGTTTTTCCTTATCCTTTTAGAGCAAGTAGTTGAATTCCAACACAGCAGTTTAATTTTCATCCTGCAAATATGCAAAATTATTAAATTTTCGACCAAACAGCTCAATTTGCAACCTACAAGATGAATTTTTAACCAAATTGTCCAGTTTTCAAATAAAAAAGAGGAATTTTCAACAGACAAGTTCATTCTAAACTGATAAAGATATTATTTTTGATCCGAAAGAACAAATGTTTTAGGGGAAAGTTTAATTTTTGATCAAAAAAGATGACTCTGTTTTGTTTTCATTAAAATGGATACATTTTTAACTCAACAGTTTGATTTGCAACCTGCAAAGATGCTTCTTCAAGCGAATTGTAAAATTTTCAAAATAGGCGCTTTTTAAACTAATTGTTGAATTTTGAACAAAAAAGTTGCTCCGATTGAACCAATGATTGGAGCAAAATAGTTAAATTTCCGACCCAACAGTTCAATTCGCACCTGAAAAAGATGAATATTTAACCTAATAGTCCAATTTTTGAATAATAAAAAAGAGGAATTTCCAATTAAAATATTCATTTGAATGCATGAATTTTTTAGAGGAAAGTTTAATTTTTGACAAAAGAAGATGACTTCAGCAAAATAGTTGACTTTTCAAAAAAATAATAAACTTTCAACAAAATAGTAAAATTTGTAACCCAACAGTTCAATTTGCTACCTACAAAGAAGCATGTTCAACCAAACAGTTTAATTTTCAAAAGGAAAAAAATTAGTTTTTAAGTCAATAGTTGAATTTCTAACAAAAAAGTTTCTTGAACCAAGAAAGATGGAATTCTCAATCCGAAAAAATGGATTTATTAGAGAGAAATTTTATTTTTTACAACAAAGAGATGACTCCAACAAAATAGTTGAGTTTTCAACCAGATAATTAAATTTTGAACAAAATAGATACATAATTCAGTTAAATTCTTAATATTCTAACTTTTAACCTACGAAGATGCATTTTCAGTCAAATAGTCCAAATTATAAATAAAAAGGAGAAATTTTGAAAAAAAAAATTTAATTCTGAACCAAGAAAGATCAAATTTCCAATTCAGGAAAAAAAGCTTTTTAGAGGAAAATTCAATTTTCAACAAAAAAAGATGACTTCAAGAAGATAGTTGAGTTTTTAACAAAATAATAGATTTTTAGAAAAATAGATACATTTTCAACAAAACACCTAAATGTTTAAACCAACAGTTCAATTCGCTACCCACAAAGATGCAATTTCAACCAAATGGTTCAATTTCCAAATAGAAAAGATGAATTTTCAACACAAAAAAATGCATTTTTACCAAAAAATTTAATTTTGAACCAGGAAAGATAAAATTCTTAATCCGAAAGAACTAATTTTCTCGACGAAAGTTTAATTTCTAACAAAAAAAGATGACTCCAAACTTGAGCTTTTAAAAAAATAATTCAACTCTGAACAAAATACATACAATTCTAATAAATTAGGTAAATTTTAAATAAAAAAAAAGTCCCAGCATACAAATTTCTTAAGAGTTGAAAGCAGCCTTGTATTCTTTAGCCTGTTTTGCACGAGATTATGTATCTTGCGAAATCTAGATGCGCATTGATAAAATACAACAGCGATATCTTACATCAATTGCATGGGGGTTTTCGCCTCTTATATAAAGTCAAAAGAAAATGTAATAGTAGACAGCGAGTCTCGAGTTTTGTCACCTGATACTGAATGGGAATTAAATTCTGAAGCTTTTAATGTGATTTCAAATAAATTCGGAAAATTTGATATAGACCTCTTTGCGTCAAATATTAAGGTTGCACTGGAGCGAGATTTTGTTTTTTAATTGTGGTATAACGGTGCCCTATCCTTTAGCACTGTATTTCAAATCCGCTGCCAACTGTTGCGATCAAAATTAAACGGATTTTAATTCCTATTCCAAGCGAGTTTTTCATTATTTTATTAAGATATTGCGTTCTAAATTAATTCAGCCTATTTGCGGATCATATAAAAGAATAAAATTCTCTAATATCGTTCTCATAAATATAGGCAATTGCAAGTGACAGTCAAATCCAAAAAAGACGGAAATATTGACCGCAGCCAAGTGTCAGCGCTGGCTGTACTTTTAGGCCGACAGTTAATAAAATACATGGGGAAAGTGTCAACAATGTTAAGTTATATTTTTTAAAAGTATATAAACGAAATTATTCGGTTTTTTTGTGCTTGAAAATAAAATGTTTATGTTTTGAGACTTTATATTTCTCAAGGTTGTTTTAAATCAACGGAAATAATGGGATATGAGTGCGTTGTTTTGGATGCAAGTCAGGTTGAGCGACTTGCTCCGAAAAATTGCAAGTTTTTATTTTGCCTAGCTAGTAATAGAGAAGTTATTAAAATCTAGCAGCGAGGTGTTTTCAGAGCTAATTTTGAACTGAAACCAAGTCATGTGATTTACATTAAACACATTGATCTTGAGAATCTTCTTACAAAGCATCCGATACTTGGAAAGGATGGGTCTGTTATTCGAACAGTTAATATTTTTATTTTTATTATTCTGCAACTTTTGCGATTATTATTAGGGTAGTGACTTGACCGGGAAACCGTGAAAATTACAGGAAATTTTATTGACTGGAAAAAAACCGGAAGATGACCGAAACATCTTAATTTATCATAATGGATCATCGTTGGAGCATCAAATCTATCATTTTTATTTATTTCCATTACAAGAAAAACTTTTTGCAAATTCGTTGCTCTATGAGATTTTTTCAGCCGACTCGGTTGATGATAGCCCAAATATACAGAAAGAAATATTTTCTCAATTTTTCCGAAAGAATGTATTTGCTACGTTTCATTTGCTTTCTCCTCATTTATCTCACTTGGGACAGGGGA
>WSXT02144704.1:0-10399 GCA_011762715.2 Neuroterus valhalla
CTCTCTTACCCTCTCAATCAGACCTTTCTCAACTCCCCTCTCCTCCATCGCCTCCCACAACCTTCCTCTATCAACTGGAGGGAACGCTCCTTTGAGATCTATGAAAAACGCGTAAACTTTTGAACCCTTTTTTGCTATTCCCCTGTCCACCACGTGCTGCAAAACATAAATATTGTCGATAGTGCTCCTACCCGCCTACTTCGCCAGTACCATCGCGTATACTTTGTACGCTAAATTCATCAATGTGATTCCTCTATAATTTTCCTGCTTGTCACTGTCCCCTTATTATAAAGTGGCACTATCAACCCCTCTCTCCACTCTCCTGGAAATCCCTCACCTCTCCAAACCTTCTTAACGACCTCTTTCAGTCTGTCTCTAACTGCTGTTGTACCAAATATCCATGCTTCATTCTGCCCCTGTCCAAGCCTGCTGCCTTCGACCTTCTTAACTTCCTTATCTGCACCTCTATCTCCTCGTCATTCAACTCCATCCCTTCTTTCTCCCTCGTCCTTCTACTCCCTTCTCTTTTTTGCTGGTCTGAGCCCTGGAATGACTCTTTAAAAAACTATCTCCACTCCTCACTTCTTATTTTATCACTTATTCCCTCCCTACGCTTTCTAAACCTGTAATTATCTTCCACACGTCCCCCTCAATCCTAACACTTTTCAACTCTTCCTCCAGATCTTCCTTTCCCCCTTGCTCTTTCCTTTTACACATCATCCTAAGCTCCTTCCTCATTTCTACGTATTCTTTTCTCTTCGCGGTACCCCCATTCCATTTTCTATACTTCTCTTCAACCCTTCTCTTCATCTTTTTGCATTCTCTATCCCACCACGGTTTCACCATCCCTTTCTTCTTCTTTCTAAATATTTTCTTTTGCACACACGTTTTCACCTTAACTTTCAGATCTTCCCATATCTCTTCTACCAACTCCCCTTCGAAACTCACTTCTCCTAACTGCTCCTGGTATTTCTCTATAGCCTCCCCCGTCCATACTCCTCTCTTCCGCACGGGAACTCCTTTTCCTTGTCTTCTGCCGCGTTCACCTCTTATCCACAAGCTTAATGGCTGATCGTCCGACTCTAACCTCCCTTCCACTTCGAATCTCTCCGTCTCCTCCCAGCCTTGCATATTCATGATCACATAGTCTATCACTGAAGCCCCCACCTTGCTCACATACGTGTACTCTCCGTGTTCGACCCCTGTTATCATACCATTCGCGACCGCCCACCCTCTATCCACCATCCAGTCTCCTAAAATATCCCCCTCCCTATTCATAATCGTGTCCTTAGACCTCCTTTCAAAGCTTTCCCCATTCACGTAGGGATCCCCTTCCCTTCCTATTCTCGCATTGAAATCCCCTCCCAGTACAACCATTCCCTCCTCTCTCTCGCCTATAACTTCTTCCACCCTTCCTTTAATCGTCTCCATCCCATCCCTATTGTACACTGTCACAAACTTGCACGTCACACCTCTTATCTTTACAGCCCTCATTTGCACCCCCTGCCCCTCACCACTCACCACCACCGTGCATTTCTTCTTCAATACCCTCCCTGATCCCCGTTATAATACCCCTACTAGCCCTACCTTCCTTCTTCAACCTGGCCGCATCTTGGAGCCTCCACCTAAACCCTCTTGGTAGCCTTGGTTCAATCCTGCCCCACTCCTTGCTCTCTGCCCACGTCTCTACCAGTCCTTCAATATCAAATCCCTGCACAAACCTCTGAAAGGCCTCGTCCTTCTTTTTTATCCCTGCTACATTCCAAAAGAGCACCTTTATTACTCCGTCACCCTGCTGTTCCTGCACCCCTCTATTTCCTACGAAATAAGTCCCTCTGCACTTCTCTCAACTCTTCTTTTTCCTCATCCCAAACCAGCATTTTCTTCTCTATTTTCATTTCCTTATATCACACCTTTGCCGCTCTTCCTTCACTCCTTTCCCTTCTAGCTCTGTCATTCAGCAGTCTTTGAATTTCCCTCTCTTTCCACGTCAGATCGTGGTCCATAAATACCTTCTTATCCCTGATCCTGCTTTTACTTCGCATTACCGCCAACTTATTTTGCCAGTTCTCCAACTCCACCACCACTAATTCATTCCCATTTTTTCCCTCTAGCCTCACTTTAGTCACCTTGTCCTGAAACTCCCCTATACTCTGTAGAAGCGCTCCCACTCCTTGCCGCTCTTCTCCGCCTCACAAACTTTAGCCCTCTTATCACGATATTATTTATTCTGCCTTCCTTCTCTCTCCTCTCCATTGTTAAATCCATTGCCCTTATTCTTTCTCCCGTCTCCACCTAACTCCTTCTCGAACCCACGCCCTCCTACTATCTCTTCAATCATGCAGAAGCCGCACGCTATCCCCCCTCGCAGATTCGTCCGCGCACCACAGCACAGCGACCATTCACCCAGGCGTTTTCCCCCGAATTGCTCTCTGTGTTTCACCTAATACACGGGCCCGTACGGATCAGCACGTTCCACGCGAATCAGCGCTAACCGCTAGACGCCCCCTCCATGTCGTGCACAGCTGGCTATATAATGATTAAAATCATATTTGAAGCAAATTGTTTGAATCATTGCAGGGAAACTCTTTCGTAACACGGTTGAAGAAAGTCAGGTTACCAACCTAGTTCCCTACCTATCCAGCATATCAGTCCAAACAATTTAAGACGCGCAAATCACCTAAAAAAGGCTCGAAGAATCGACAGTGATGTGCCAAAAAAGCAGAATACTTTCAATTAATGCCCTCGATGATTTGCTGCCTTCATCAGGCAAAGATATGTCTCTTCCTCATCCTCTCTTTCAGAGGATTAGTAAGAACAATTCCACAGTTTTCGACTCGCATTTTGTTTCGCACACAATTAAGGCTTCTGACGATCCAACGGTTAAAGACAGTAATTAGGAGGAACTGTAAAGCATCGCCTTATTTGAAACCTTGATTTCAAATTAGGAAGCATTTAAATTTTTCACTTCGTGGACTCGATCGCACGTTATTAATGGGAACTTTCAAGATGTCTTTTTTGTTCAGTGCTCAGAAAGAATAAAGGATGGGAAATTTAACACCGCGTCTTCCAAAATTGTAAAAAGACAGGACCGTTCATGCTTACGTCTTGGATTTTTCAGCAGAAGTTGAGAAACTAGGACTTAAAAGTTGGCATCCTGTCTAGAAGAGATCAAAAGGTGGGTACAAAATTTTCACAAATTTGACACTTGTCAAGGATGTGCAACTCGTAACTCGGTGACGAATTCAGAAACATCCTTTACTGTTCGTGACACCTCAGGACACGTGCAACATCGGAATTGTAGTTTAATCTTGGATTCGGATAGTCTCCATCACAAGAAATATTGCTTACATTGGAAAACGGCAATAAAGTGAAATTCGCCTCATGAAGAAAGCTGAGAGAAGTTGTCATGAAAATGGCCTACAGAATGGATGAGACAGTTACTAAGAAATCAGATGATTCATGCGAGAAAAAAATGGCTTCAGCAAATTCAGTCTTTTGAGGCAGGACTGAAGGTAACAAATATTTCTGAAAATGAAAGAATAGTCATTACGGAAATTTCGGAAGCATCATAGCATAAAAACAGAAAAAGAAATCGATACTCTGGTAAGTGGATCGTCTTATGTCTCATTTTTCACATGAAATCGCCTGCAACTTACCGAATTCTAAGGGAAACCAATGTCTTGCCACTGCCTTGTACGAGTAAAATTGAAAGGTAACAAAACTTTTACTGAAATTCCAAGAAATATCATATTCATCGCTATTATTATTTCTAGAAGAAAGAATAGTAAAAATACATGTTTTTATTTTTTTTCCAATTTAGGTACCTATCTATTATCAATACGCTACGGAGTTTTTACAGGGTGTCTAGCTCTGACTTATGATGAAATTCCCGCTTTCTCCCGTCAGATTTTGGACCCAATAATAATACAATCACATGTTGGGGACGGAATGTTCAAAAAGCACGTACAGATCGCAAATCCTGACCAAATCAAAGAAAATTTAGCCAGAAAGGTTTGTAACCGAATTTCAAAGAGACTCACGAAGCCAAATTTTTCAAAATAATTTGTGTAAACAAACCGTGGGAACAATTGTTGCTAAATTGGCAATACATTGCAAAAATCATACAAAACAACATAAACCCTAAACTCATGAACCCTAAGCCCATAAACCCCAAACCCATGAAACTTAAACCAATGTTTGATGAATAACTTTCAACTCTAAAACAATAAATCAATAATTTCCACATTCTTTTAAGATGCTTGTTTAAACCTACAAATTAAAAAACTTCAAACTCCAAAAGCCATGATTCGATCATTTTCGCACTCATTTCAAAACCTCAGACGCAGGAACTCTAATGTTTTTGGAACATTAATTCCATACTAATAGAACGAATAACTATTCGATTAATTGGATAATCATACGAAATTTCTTAACTAAATTTTCAAGACGAATTAAGGAGGAAAGAAAATGAATGTTGTAATACACCATGAAGAATTGTATAATATGCTGCAAAAGATTGTTTTATAATAACTTCGAAACTATGTTTCATGACGTATAAGGTACAAGATGAAAAATACAAAACTTCATATCGATAAAGCACCAAAATGTGTTCATTGAAGAATGAGAAAAAAATTATTCTGAGTTTCAAGCTTCTACTTCATGAATTTTTGATAAAAGAGTTGATAGAATAATTACAAAGAGAAAAATTTATAAATAAAAAAATCACAAGAAAATGATAAAATCAAAGAAAAAGAATGTATTATTTTAAATGTATTATAGAATACAAAAAACATTTGCAGAATGAGTGACCAAATAGCAAACATAACTTAATAGAAGAACTTGGTTTCGCCATATTTTGTTTTAGAAAAATGTTTAAACAAATTATTTTCAAAAAATTGGCTTTGTGAGTCTCTTTGTAATGCAATTACAAACATTTTCGGCTTAATTTTGTTTCATTTGATTAAGATTTTCGACCTTAAGGTGGTTTTGACCGAAATTATTTCTATATCCCCAGTGTGTGGCGGTCGCTTACGGAATCGCGTCACCTTTCGGACTGACCTTACCGATACATGAATGAACTTATTCAATTGAGACTTTGACGCCCGGTTAGTAATGTTTGCTGCTCTATTGTCCATTTTTCCAAATTTTGCAAAAATTCCCGCGTTTCAATAAATATCCGGTTTATATCCCGCTTTTCCCCGCTAGATGAAAATCTCCCGCTCTTTTCCCGCTTTCCCGGTGGCTAGACATCCTGTTTGTTTCATCAGACATTGTTCGATTTACTAGAAGAAAAATTAAAGCCGATACCGAAGATGGAACACCATTTTGTCCTATCTGTCGATGAAACTAAGACACGCTGATTATGGATTTGTCACCATGCTTCAACCTCTGATGGAACTCATTGCAGTTTGCACTTCATAAGGGCAAACAGGTGGAGTAATGCTGGCGAAGTTAATAATCCAGGTTATTGTGTTGTTGCAGAAAGCTAGTGCGAAGATCCATGGTGTGCTGAGCGATGAAGCTCCCACGAACAGGAAATTCTGGTCAGAATTAGGAGTCAGTGCAAAGCTCGCACAAACAAAAATTTGGTTTCCTTATCCCACTCTACCTGATCGAAAAGTTTACGCTTTCTTTGAACCACCTCACTTCGGATGAGTAAGTGGAGATGCATTTCAGATTTATTTTAAATAAACCAAAGTAATCCTAATGGGATATTATGTCCTAATATCACCTATGACAAAATTAACCTGAATAATTGATCGTAAATGACAGTAGATCTCGTACTGCAGGTACAATTCAATTAATTTTTTTTTTGAACTAAACGTTGAATGACACACTTGAATTAACCAGGCATAATTTTAGATTCTTATCTTTACAATTGCAAGCGATTTGCTATATTACAAAAAGTATGCAGAATTTCACAGAAAACTTAAAGGTTGTGAATCAACAACAGAATTATGTTTATTGGCTAATAATATTTAAAGGCCTTAAAAACGCCCATCCATGTCTTGATGAATGGGAAACTACAAAACTAAGCGATATAATACTTCAAATTTACAAATATATCAAATTTACAATATAAAATAACTATCAATATATTAGGAAATAGAACAATAAGACAGTAAATCTTCCTCTTATAAAAGTTTTTATATTTGTTCCGTTACTACCAGCTGGATGACTTTTCACTCAACCAGCGAAGGATAACGAAAGACTTTACGATCTATGATCGATTTGCAGGAGCCTTTAATTGAATAGTATAAGTTTGAAGAAGTTTTTACTGGAAAAATTGACCAAGATCCGTTGAAGGAGTTAATAGCACATTTTTTCCATTTTTCAGGTGGAAGAGAGAATTTGGTAAGAACCAACCTTGCTAAAGGACGTAATATTTTCTCATCAAAATCATTATGAAAAAAGGGTCAATTCATTTCTCCTATTTAGACTAAGAATTATTTTTTCGGTACTTCCTTCGTGATGATTTAATTGCATATAGAAAACAAAGCTAAGCATGAATTTTTTTTAATTCTGTTTCAGAAAGAGAACAGAAATGCTACGGTTTTTCCTTCGCCATATTTTATTTCATTCTCTTTTAGAAAAAAACAACCAATGTTGTTGGTTTTTTCTTCGTCAAATTCAACCTAATCTAATCTTTCGAATTTTATTCTATAAAATACAAGTTGATATCATTAGTTTTTCCTTCGTCGTATCTAATTTGATTTAAATCTTAAGTTTTATTTGATAAAACACAAGTTAATATCGTTGGTTTATTCTCGATATAGCATATATTATTTGAATCGTTTCGTTTTATTTCATCAACGAAGGAATATGACAATGAATATTGCTCTATGATTTTTAAACGCAGCATAAGCCTCTGGCTTTTTTCCTTACTTTCCAGAGAAATACTATATCGTAATATATCCTATCGGGCCGAATCATAATCTGATCTGCACTATTTTCGATAGTTCATTTTTAATGTTATTTCTTTCTTCTTTAGCGTTTTTGGGCACTATTGTAAAGCAAGAATCAAGGTTTCAGAATCTGCATCCTAGAGGTCCCTATCCCGTCATTTTATGACAGTTTTAATGTGGTCTTCGTTCCGTGAACAGCTGACGGTTTCGTAGTGCGAAAACTGGTTCTGTACTCCGGAATTTACAGGAACTCATAAAATCAAGATTTTTTAATTCTATAAAATGGATTCATCTGCTAGCAAGAAGTACTATTTGAATAAAAATCACTAGTATAATAGTCACAGTATTACTCTTTGAAAAAAATTAACATTTTGTGTGAGAAAATCAGATGAAATTGAATCAAATGAAGCAAACATTTAGAAAAAAGTTGAGTTGCCGGGCTCTGCCGACCTCTTGGACCCATCAGATCTTGTAAAGTATACTGTCACTTGATGAAATCAAGAAGAAAATCTTGCATCCATCTGCTCTTGAGATTTTTATCGAATTTTTTTAGAAAAAGTCCCAAGATTTCAATTTTTCCGACGTTTAATGTCCCATGCAGAAATTTCCAATCGGTTTAAGTGGGGTGTTCGTTACTTTGCCCTAACTTTCTTAGGGTGCTGCACAGGGAATGTGCCGACTAGCTTTAGTCAGGGGCGAATTAAAGCTTTACGAGGCCCGGGACTAAAATGAATATGTGGCCCACTTGGGGCAGTAAAATGTGATCATTTTTTGAATATAAATTAAAAATATTTTACAATTATTTTTATAATTTATTTTCGCAAATATTTTTCCTTTGGTACTCATATATTAAAACTACAAATAATTATACAATTAAAAATATTTTTTCCTTGATTTTGCTCTGACAAGGTCACTCATTAAATCATCAAAATGAATCGATCGAAGTAAATCAACTTCATTGCTCAATCTCGTCAATGCGGATAACAGTGAGTATAAATTATGATGTACCTACTATGGTCTAAACCCTGAACGCACTTGCTTATGTTATCTTATCTTCAACAAATGTGTAAACTATCTCAATCTTTCCATATTACTTTCGTACATCAATTTTGATTAATGCATCATGCATGTGCAAAATTGAATTATTTTTCGAAGAGCTCTCGGGGCCTTCCCGATGTTGGGCCCCGGAGCTACAGCCCCTGCTAGCCCCTCCGTTCATTCACCCCCTTACACGAATTTCGAGAAGGGTCAAAAATAAATTTAGCATACTACTCCGTCATATTGGATCCGCCATTTTGTATTTGAAATTTTTGACACTGTATTCGTAATCAGCGACCTCGAAAACCCCCTCACGCCAATTCTAAACAGCATAACAAATTTATTTATCATACTCGCCCACCATATTGGATCCGCCATTTTGTATTTGAAATTTTTGACGCCGAATTCGTAATCAGTGACCCCGAAAACCCTGAAGTAAGAAAATTTGACCGCTTTTAAGAACATTTTAGTTTTGGCCAGCTTTTCGAGATTTGGCCCCACTGTGTGTCGGCTCCCGTCGGCAGCAGCAGCGCTGAAGGGGGATTCGCGGACGACGACCGCCAGAGTGGAGGAAGGTCTCATAAGTAGCTTTCGGCGAAAAGACGATCGCCCATGTGAGCGTACGCTTGCACTCAGCTATAGGGTGGAGGTAGAGGGGAGCAAATGCCACCCTAATAGTCGGCGAATACTTGCTCTAACAGCCGGCGTACTCTAATAATTAGCGCACTAATAATCGGCGCTCGAGTGTAATATCCATTTGCCATCTTCATGTACAATCGTATCAATCTTAAAATATCAATCGTATCAATCTTAAAATATCAATCGTATCAATCTTAAAATATCAATCGTATCAATATTCAATTAATTTGAAAGGAACAAACTAATTTCATTCAATATAATCAAACTTTCTAAAACAGAATTGAGTATATAAATTGGCCAGCATACAGGGGCGGACGCAAAAAATTTTTTCGGGGGGAGGGGGTGATTAAAACATTTTTCAAACACCAGTTCGTCGTTGAAATGTAAGAATTCTCTGTTCCAATTTCCCAGAAACTTTGAGGCGTGGAGGGAGGGCTGGATAAGCCACTGTCAGTATATGTCAGAAATATCGGAATCCTCAAGCGGTCTTTTGATATCAATAAAACTTGATAAAATTATAGTTATAGTTAACGTATAGTTAGTTGACGGATTTTGATCAAACTTTTATGTATCGTTGACTAAAGTATACGCTTGAATGTAATAATTAAATATACGAATTTTTCAATTTTTTAGTGTCAAGATAGGCACGAAGAACTTCTCCGCTGCTGGTTCAGATTGTATCAAAATCTTTTGGTAGAAGAAGTTCACTTTTACCCAACCAACATCTGGCCCGCATCTCTACCTCATATTTGAAGTCGGAGATCCCTATTCCGCAGTAGCTGGTGTTAGGACGATCTGTACTCCTATCGAAGAAACGCGACTTGTCCAACCGAAGGAACTACAGACCAATAACTTGTCTGAACACGGACAATTGGACCTGTACGGAGTGAGAGTTACGAACGAGGATCGAAAAGAGGCGCAGCAGGAAGTCGGAAAACCTGCTGATCGACAGGAGTGTCTGCAAAGACGCTGCAAACCACAAACGCGATCTGTCGATGGCCTGGACTGATTACCAGAAAGCTTTTGATTCAACTTCCCATAGACTTATCATCTGTCTATTGAAAAGCTTAAAGGTTCATTCAGATATAACGGGATGCATTGAGAGATTAATGCCTCTTTGGAAGACTTTTCAGAGATGTGTCTTTCAGGGTGGAGCAATGAGCCCTCTCCTCTTCTGCCTCACACTATTGCCTCTATCCCTCGCACTCCGTGATTCTCGTGGATACCTCTGCGGCGGAACTAATGTTCATGAGCATAAGGTCACTCATATATTTTATATGGATCATTTAACGATCTATGCTCCTGGAAAGAGCATCTTGAAGATGCTCTTAGTATCGTCGGGAGGTACACGCGGAATATTGGTATGGACTTTGAATTCGATAAGTGTGCCATGATTCATCTGAAACGTGGACAAATAGAAGGTATAGATAAGGACCCTGAGCTTGTTGACCAAAGTGTTATTAGACACCTTAGCGCTGTAGAGACCTACAACAGAGTTGCCACAGATTTTCCAGTTTTAATTTCCCTGAATATTCCCTGACCTCTTTTCAAAAATCCCTGACTTTTCGAAAAATATACAGGAAACTCTGAACCCTTAAAAGAACACAGCAGGGGGTGTAAATCAGACGAAGTTTCTTTTCTTCCAATTAATTGAAAGATGATAAAACTTCGAGTAAACATAAAATACAGAAATTAATTGAACACGACTAAAACTCAAATACTCAATATATATATTAGAAAAAAATTAACTCAGGTTAACAGACACGAGTATGTTGTAACATAGTCATCACAATGCAAAATAAAATTAGGTCAGT
>WSXT02144726.1:0-10399 GCA_011762715.2 Neuroterus valhalla
ACTTGCGAGCGAAGCGAGCTGCGCGCGAAGCGCGCGATGAGAATGTGCCCGCGAAGCGGGCAGATTTTTTTTGTATATGTTTATCACGATGAAAATGAAAACTATTTGTTTTTTTCATTTTTTCATATCTCGCATAGTTTTGCTCAAAAATGGAACTTCTCATTTTTTGTAACATTTTTCTCGCTTTAAACAAAAACCATGCTTCTGATGAAAAAATGGTGTATATAAAATTTATAGGTCTTTTCAAAATAAATAATTTTTTATCTTAACATTTTTTTCGCACCTTGCATAGTTTGAGCGGAAACATTCATTTCTGATTTTTTAAAAAGCGATTTTGATGGTTAAAACCAGAACCATTGGTAAAAAAGGCTAGTTAACGAACTCGTCCCTTCTCCGCGGCCTTGAAAGATTGTGCCAAAGCACAATCCAATATGATCATTTTTTCAAAAGTTATCGAGTTCACAGATTAGTTTTCATTCTTTTTTGTGCGATAAAAAATTGAATTTTCGATTTTTTGAGAACATTCAAAAAGCCGTATTTACGATCTTGTAAGGCTCCCAAGAAAGAACATTTTTGCTCTCTGACTTTATTTTCAATCTTACGTTATTTGGCTAAAAATTCTGATTTTCTTTTTTTTTTTGGATTTTTGGAAATGCCATAACTTGGAAAAAAAAATCCAAAAAAATTTTCAAAATGCTCCCCCTCTTCAATTTTGGATCCAAAATAGCTGGTTAACGAACTTGACTTGTGTTTTTGGCCCCTCAAAATGGGTGCCAGAGGGCGATCGAATATGATCATTATTTCGAAAGTTATCGAGTTCACAGGTTATTTTTCATTTTTTTTGTGCGATAAGAAATGGAATTTTCGATTTTTTGAGAAAATTTAAAAAGTATTCACGATCTTGTAGGCCTCCCAAGAAAAAACATTTTTGCTCTATGGCTTTCTTTTTCATCTCGCCTTATTTGGCTAAAAATTCTCATTTTCTTTTATATTTTTAGATTTCGAAAATGCCACAACTCTGACAATTTTGCTTTTATCAAAAAAAGTTGCTAGAATAAATTCTTTCATTTTTCACCTTCTACAAGAAACCGTACTTACAATTTTTGAGTCTTGGAAAAAAAATTCAAAAAAAATGTTCAAAATGCTCTCCCCCTTTGATTCTTCATCCAAAATAGCTGGTTAACGAACTTGACCTGTCTTTTTGGTCCCTCGAAATGTGTGCCAAAGGGCAATCCAATCCGATCATTGACATTTTAAAGACAATCGTAATTGTTGAATCTTGAATTCTGCAAATGTTCCATATTAAAATAACATGCAAGTCGAATTTATATTTCTTTTTGCAGTATTATTGAATTCAGAATATAAGAATAATTAAATAAGAACGGTCTTACGCAACTAAAATTATTTAACATTCACAATTTTTAGTAGCGAAAGATTGATCCTTTAACTTGGTTTGCAAAAAGTCTTTTCAGAGCATATATTTTTATCTATTATTCTAATGTCTAATATTCAAATGACATTAAAAAGAGTCATGAAAAACTGTCCGTTTGAATAAGAATTTATATCGTCATCTTGAATTTTGAGAACTTCTCCTATCTATTAGGTTTCTTATAACAAAAAATTTCAAATTGGAAGAGTCAAAAACTATGGATGTGTGTGTCTTTGTGTCCTATTTTATAGTGTCTTTTGAAATATGAATTTTCTCGTACACCTGGACATATATGGGAATTTGGTTATGTACAGTTTTATAACGAGGAAGGAAAAATGGAATCACATTAAATAATTGTAACTTTTCAAACGTATGTATATGTACATCCGAAATTTATTCGCATCGGAAATTTCACTTTAATGAAGTTAAAATTGGTTCATTTATATATTAACCTATTGACTACCTAAACGAATTATTTCCTGATTGCTAATGAAGTTGCACGGTCATTCCAGACGGCTAGCGGGAATGTAGAAGCAAAAGTGATGTGCTTCTTTAGGCGGAGGGACTTACCTTCTACGCTGATTATGCTTGCGGATAAGCATCAATGTAAGTAGAAATTTTGCCGACTAATTATTTATTGTTTAACACCTGTGACAACTTTGCGTCTAAATAATCCCCATCATGTAATATTGATTTTAGGATACGTTTCTTACCCTAATAGCATTAATTATAATTAAGCCTGATTTCTGTGATTTTCAAAACCTAATAATAGAGTAGACGACATTGTTTAATGTTCATGATGATCAAAACAGGCATCCCAGGTAACACAATATGATACTGATATCATTGCAGTGTATGACGAGTGACAGGTTCAAATAACATCATTATGCCATCTTATTCAGTACGTATTTGGTAACGTTGTTATCAACTTCCATGATTTTGTATGACAATCATTATGACATATGTCGATTTTTTTTTTGTTTTGTTTTTTTTTTGTTGTGAATTTCGTTTACAGAAATAAAAAACAAATTGCATATAGAATTCCTAAAGTCACGTAAATTCGAGCGCAAGAAGTAAGGCCTGTGTAATGCGACTTAATTGTGTTACGATTCCGTGTGAAATTTAGAGCAGATTTTTCTCGCTGTAGTAATAAATTTTCTACTTGGGTAGAGTTTAGTCAAACATGATGGGTTCGAGATTATGTTAACAAGTTGCTTCACCTATAGATCACATGGTTTTTACAAGATTGTCACATCGCGGTGTTACCTGGGATATTAAGCAAATATACAAAAAAAAGAACATTTTATCATTCAATACTTATTATTAATATTCTGAACTTGGTGCTAAAAAATTTTCCTGAATTTCGTTCTTTATACTTGTTTCAGGTTTTGTTCTTATCGAAACGTTCTCAACTCTTAGATTTTGCATTTCTTACAATCTCAAATTTCTCGAATCTTAATTTTCTCTATTTTTACAGGAATTTAAGACTGATATGGGAATTAAAGTTTCTTTTTAGTTTCTACGCTTTCAAGTTTTGCTTTTCCCGTAGGTTTGCCGATAAAAATGTCAAAAAAATAACTCGAATTCGGACTTGAAATCTGTCTCATTTTGAGAAAAAAATGTATGAAGAAATGGAATCAGATTTTTTACAAACAAACAGAAAGTTGATCGGGGTCAGAATTGAAGGAAAAAAAAAACGGGAAATCACATTTTTCTTTCTCCAAAATTCTCCCGGTTGACGATATTATACCATTTTAAATGTTTAACTTTGAGATAATGCCTAATTTTTGAAGTCTTTATTAGATGACTTATTCAAATTAGGATTCCATTTTATACATAGGTGAGAGTGGCTATCAGTAGGTCGGGTAATTTATACACATACAATGGAAATGTGATACGAAGGATTGCACGGTTAATTATTTTAATTCAATGTTTTTGTAATACAATAAATTATTATAATTTCTAAAGCCGTCTGGTTACAATTAGTCAATCATCGTACTTCATCATCATCCAATAAATTTATAAAGTAAAGTATTTATAGAGTAAATTTTTTTTGAGAAGAAACAAAAAAATGTTTCCGTACTGCTGTGTTCCATTAAATAGGTTATTTTAGAATATGATTTAAAATTTTTACTGAACCCTAACGGATAATGTCCAGCATTCAAATAAAATGTGCAGGTGGCCAAGTAATTTTAGATAAATAATTCGTACATTAAGAGGGTATTTTTTCAGAAAACTTTGTGTTTAAAATCAAATGTTGATTATTTTTTTATTTAGGTACTGTTTTTCTTCTGCTTATTCTCCCAGTTTAAGAACCCGGTTTGTGGGCATGTCACAATAGAATCCTGAAATTGAGTTGATATCAACATTTTCCAATAATAGTATTTAAGATAGATAAGCCAAATGTCACAACAAGTTGCACATTCCAACATTCTTTCCCAAGCTCCAAATACGAAAATACCATTTACTCAAAAATTTCAAAAAGTGGACTTAGCGTACTCAACCCAATATTTTCTACTCAGTGTTGGATAAATACTACTTTTATCGCTTCAATTTGCAGTTCAGTTTGAAATTCTTCAAATTGGACAACTTTCAGCTCCAAACGCTTAAGTTTTCAAGTTCTGACAAGTAGGAAAAGTGATTTGAATTCGGGAAATGTTCGTAGCGGAAAAATTCTTCTTGCATTTTAGTGGACACCTAAAATTGCTGAATATATTAATCCAAATTAAGGTAAATCATCTAGCATTGATTGAGTTTCCTCGCAAAAACAGTAGGGAATCTGGAAGTTCAATATTTTGTCGGAAGCACTTGTCCTTTTCACCAAATATGTTCACAACGAAGGGCCATTTCGTCTCGCAGTTGGCAACACAGTTGCCGGTGGCCGGTTCTCTCTAACCCTCTCTTTCTCTCCCACTCTCCCCCTCTGCCACACTCCTCTCGGAAAGACGTCGAAATAAAATGCATCCGCAGATCGGTAGATACGCCCGAAAGAGCACCTGAGAAAGAAACCGGCAATGCATATTCGTCTACCTTTCTCACCCTTGGAACTTGTTTCCTACTCTCTATTTTCCTCTCTCTCTCTCTCCCTATTTTCCCGTTGCAATGGCAAAGATAATGAGAACCGGGGATTTGAGAGTGGGACGAGGTGGATGGGAATGTATAATAAGTAAAGTTGGAGGGTGATAGCCAGGGGGCTAGGGGTTGTATCGATCTTCTGCTGGGGGTTGGGGTAGTAGGGTGGCACTCATCCTCCTTCCGCCTCCCCCAACTAAATGAATGACTGACGCAGGGGTTGTTCTCGTGTGTATGTATGGCCACCACACACACCCAGCCAAAAAGCGCCAACGCTTCTCTCACTCCTATAAAACACATACACACATGCATTAACATGGACAAGGATATACAGACATTTTCAGGAACACAAACTCTCTCGCAGAACTCAACGAGTGCAAAGTAAAAAGGGGGGTGAAAGAGAACGTTTGCACGTCGTGCTAAACACACACACACACAAACCTACATATATACATATGGACAGAGCACGTACACGCACACCTATGATCTGAGGGAAATAGTGGGCCTGCTAGCCATCTTCATTTTAAGCATTCGCTACTCTCCCCTGCGTCCCCTGTCCGGCGGTATTTGCCCGCAATCGGACTCTTCCCGACGTACGAATAATACTCGTCCGACTCCGGATCGCAGCCGCAGAGTGGAAAAAACATCCTTACGCTCACCTTAACACCTGAGGTTTTCTTCATCTCCTTTGTATTTTGGGTTTTGATAGGCTTCCCTGTGTTCCTTTCAGATGATTTTGTTCGTTTTTTTTGTCGCCTCACCTGTGCTGATGAGTCGCATTGCGATTTAAGGTCGCCAGTGGATTCGGAAGACCAGAAGGTGACCGTGAACCTTCCTCATTTTTGGCTCATTCGAAAGATAAGTCTCCATTGTTTTTTTCTGAATTGTTCAGACATTTTCGCAATTCTTTCCCCATACTTGGAATATCCATGTTAATTATTTCCAGAGCTATTCTAATTTTTCGAAAACATACCAAATGTCGACGGCAACTCTGACAAATTGTCCTCGAATATTATTTTGAGAGAAAAATTGTCATTTTTATATTATGAAAATTAAGGCGCTGTGGCAACAGCTCAAAAAATAGCCCTGTAGATAATTACCGGTGGTAGTGTATGTTCCAACCAATAAACTAATATGTCGAAGGCGAATTTATATCGGAACTCTTGGAGGGGCTGATAATGTCAAACGTCAGGTTAATCAACTTTTTACACTGGGTTTTTTTGCAAGAAGATTTCTCGATCTCCAAATTTGATACTCTTGTACTCTCTCTGGTTCAATCATACAAAGAACGATACTTATTACCTGCTTTTGAAATTTCATTTTTGATCTAAAAATGTTCAAATTTCCAGCAGTGAATATTTAATTCGGGCATTCGAAATTAGATATAATTTGGAATTTAAAGTCATACAATATCAAACAGTTTCCAGATTGAAACAACATGGAATCCAAAACTGAATAATTTTAAATTCAAAGTCTTTCAAAATAAATCAACCAAATTCAGCATTCAAACATGAATATGGCTGAACTTTCTACATTTGATATTGGAAGGATTCAAAATGAAGCTAAGTGTAAATGCATATGGATTTTCTTAATCAAAGAGAAGAAAATCAATAATTTCAACTTAAAAAATTATGATCTTAAAGTATATATCATGGTAAGCTTGAGAAATTAAATAATTCATGAAGACTTGAGTATTGCCTCTTACTATTACTTTCCGCAATGGAATTTGTTCTTTTAATTGTATTACGCAGATGCATTTTCTATAAATTTCAATTGAGAAGTCCTGATGATTTCGGGGAAAGGTAGGATGTCAGAAAACTGATGATGAATCGTTTGTCGGAAGCGAGAATATTTCAATTAAAGGAACAAAAAGTGCATTTTCCTGGTACGTGAACAAGAAATTCGTGAGAATTTTTGGAGATAGAAACGGAAGGATTTCAAAATTTCCGGAATGTAATTGGTGAATAAATAAAAAAATTAATAAATTCAATTCTGGAAAATTTCTGATTCGAAGCTAGAAGGAGCGTCGAGAACAGGACACGTTTACTTAACATATTATCAGATTATTATACTCAGAGCCCCGAAAGTCACATAACTTCAGGACTATGGAAATTTGATAAAATTTTAGAAAGCTTAGAAATTAAAAAGGGAATCAATTAATTACAAAAACTGATAAATTTTAGAATAGGAAACAGTTGTTTTTTTTCAATCGAAGAATGATAGGTAATTTTTTAAATTTTTATCAAAAAGACAAACAAACGAAATTTTGTTCTATATTACCAGTTCATCTCAGTATGGGTAAGAAACGCATAAAGGTGAATCTAGTCTTTAAAAATAGAGCCCTGAGCAGCCTCTGCATTCGCAAATGTTGCCTGCATCCTAGCGATGCGATACCACGTTGTCATACTGCGGAGTATGCTTTAATTTTCCTCATTAAATGCTGGCTTTACACTTGCATTTAACAGGCGAATTGCTACTTTTCGAAAGTTACGCAATGCAGCCAAACCGCTGCAATGTTGGATATTTTATGAATTCGAATCAATAGCCGGGAAAATTTGTAAACATTTTATTTGCCTAACAAAATGGTTTCGGATATTACATTTCAGCGATAATCAAACAATAGAACTTCAAAATTCATCGCCACAATGAATTTGAATGAGATATTTTAATTACCGAACAGAGACTAATAGATTAGTTTTTTTCATTTTTTTTTTTTTTGTTTTGATGAATTATTAGAGTTTAATAGAAATGACATTCTGTGATTTTAAATATGTAAAAAATGTACACGTATTTTTGGCCAAAAAGTCTCGTTTTTTCATAAAATACCAGGCCTCACAATCTGCTTGGTATTTTTTCTATTTCTTCTGGTTCCCTGAAGTAAACTGTTTCAAAATATTTTGTATATTTTGTGTAGCATGGAGATAAAAACTTCTTTACAAATGAAACCTTCGCGAATTTGAAAATAAAAGTCCTAGAGTTTAAATATAATTCAAATTGATAAGAACTTTATTTTTACTTATAAATCAAGCTGCAAAGCTTTCTTTGAAAATTAAAAATATTTGGATTGCAGTTAGTTATTTCTAAATTTTTAATTTATGAACTTTTAATCAAAAATACGGACAAAATTTAGAGAAATAAAATTAACGTTTGTTTGTATTGTCCACAAGCAGCTTAACTTTACGGCTTCTGTCTTGACATTTTTAATAATATACGTAAAAAGTATTTCCTTTTAGAGTTTTTTTAGCAGAACATACAATGAAATATTTTTTGTGTTTATTGCTCCAAATGAATAACGAAATTAAAACTCTTAAATATATATGTATGATTCTTTCCATTAATATTCGTAAATTTACAATATCTCAGACTATTAAAGTTAATAATTTCTAAAATTTTGATTTGAATGTTTTTAAATATCAAGTTTTCTAATTTAATTCAGCAAAATAAGGGTCGTTGCATCGATATTATTTTAATGAATTGAAAAGTTCAAAATGTTGTTTTTTTTCAAAGCTTTAAATGATACTTTGAGTGTTAGCTGGAATTATAGTTTCAAAAGTTTTCTCCTCTCATAACCATATATGCATTAGAGTTGAAAAAGATGAAAAAATAATGTGAAAACTGCTCTTTTGCCGAAAATGAATTCCTTCTTTTCAACCCCTACTGAAAATAATCCTTCGATTCTAAAATAATTATTGATCTTTTCTTCTTTCCATAAAACTCCCATTTCTGTGTCGTCAAGTTTTCCTGTTTCTCTTATATTTTCTGCAATAGGAACTGTGATATTTAGTTCCCCAGTTTTGTAAAATCGGTGTCCCATTAGAGACTGTGAGATCTAAAATAACTTAAGATTATAAAATATTTATTAATTTGTCAAAAAAAGAAAAGCTTCAATGGTAGAGTGTGGGTTTGTGATAAAAATTGCAGTGGCAAGCGTGGAGCAACAGAGGTCAGAATCCCCTGCAAGCATGCAGAGTCTCAAACTCGAGAATCCAGAGACTACTAAGGAAATGACTAGTAAAGATGGGATCGCGCCTAAAATGATGAGCAAAGGGGGCGGGAAGGGGGGCTGGCTGAAGGCCCCACTTTCGGAGGCCCATGAGCCCCACGGTGAGTCCACCAATAGATCAAAAGGTTGTTATCATTGCAGACGAATTCAGATTCGCGAAACACCTATAAAGTTTCATTTACCCGATTCCAAATCAAACCACCGAAAATTCATTACATACAATTGAAAAAATCATCTTTAAAGATTCGTCGTTTGTGAATTCGTCAGTTAATAGGAAACAGCATATACCTTTTGAACATTTATTTGCAAAGTGGAAGCCAGTGATGATAAAAGGCTAACTTAGTCAGGCGGCGGGATTTTGAAATTCTTTGTAATCTTGGTGATCGTCACAAGTAAAGATCGAGTTCACTGTAAGGCCAAAGAGACAGAAATGGACTTTGATCAAAATGACTTCCTATTTAGATTTTAGGAAGAATCTGATCCTTCCTCAGTTAAAAATGGCTGGAGAAGAGTCCGCACATTCGTTTCCATGTGAGTATATGATTTTTGAATAGAACATTCAAATTGCTTCTGGAGAGGTTAAAACCTTGATGAAATGGTTTGAATCGCTTTGATTGAAAAATCTTTGACTTACAGGGACAACGAAGTTTTATTTTTTCCATTTTTTTCATTTTATCATCATTTTTTGTTCTAAATAAAAATCCCGCTGCATTATGTGACGATTCTTTAGTAATCTGAGGCTTTTTACTTCTGTAAATCTAAATTAATCTTTTTTATTTCGATGTTGTCAGTGTAGTAGACGTAATTTTGCTTTTCTTTTACTTCTTTCCTTGCCCATTCTTGCTAGTCCATTTTCGTTTAGTTGATTTCTCAATTATTGATTCCTCTGCCACATTTTTACGTCCCGTTTATTTCAATTTTATTATTCAAAGAGAGAAAAGAGAAATTCAGTGTCCGGTACAGTCAGTTCAATTAACATATAAAATAACCGAAATCTGGTTTTAAGCACATTGCGAAACTTTGTCATTACTGTGGGACTCATATTTAATTAGACAGAATCTAAAGTTTTTTCTGACAGTTTGAGAAATCTTCATTTAACTTGCAGACTAATAAAATAAATTTTTTTAAAGGATAACTTTGGTGTCAAACTGTATATTTTTTTTTTTTAGAAATTAATACATGGGCATTCATAATTTTTAATGTTTCATTTCTAAAAGGTCGTTTATAAAGTTTAAAAAATGATACTCGATATTTGTATTCTAAGTTGATGTTCTTCGGTTTCAGTCATATATTATTCTTCGTTTTTTCATTATTTTGAGTATGCATTGTTCAAGCATGTTCCTCAAGCAAATTAAAAGCTGCCTTGATACTAACTAACTTTGATTTTTGAACGCAGGGATGGATGAAGGTGTGGTCAGTGCGGGTGGTGTTGCGGACCTAAGTTCGAAACAGAGACACCAAATGAAGCACAGAGAACTTTTCTTATCTCGTCAAGTAGAAACGATGCCTGCCACTCATATACGCGGCAAATGCTGCGTTACGTTATTGAATGAAACCGAATCTTTATTGAGTTACCTCAATAAGGACGATTCATTTTTCTATTGTTTAGTTTTTGATCCTGCTCAACGTACATTGCTCGCTGACAAAGGTATTTTTTTTCGCAATATTATGAATGATCGTGTATTCTGAATTTCATCTGGATTAATCTATAATTATTTTTGAGCGCTTTCCAAGAGTTTATGAATGAATGAGTTGATTGATTAGATTTAAGGGTGATGGTATCCACTTGATAAACCTGGATCGATATTAACGTTTTCCTTTATTTTGATGTAACGGTTTTGACCAGGAATATGTAAATAATATTATGATGTTAATTTTTTCTGTCTACTGGTCTC
>WSXT02144737.1:0-10399 GCA_011762715.2 Neuroterus valhalla
GGGGGGGAGGGTGGGAGGAGAGCGAGGGGAAGGTAACGAGAGGGAAAGTCGACGGTAGCGACGCATGGAGAAACCGTTAAATGGTGGGGGCAGGGGGGGGGGGGTATGAATGATGATAATATGGCAAGATGAAAAGGGATAGGAAAGAGAAATCATGAGGTTCCCAAGAGGTCACACTTGACAGGTTTAAAATGCAGACAGAAAGAATAGGAAAGGGAGAGAAATGAGGAAAACGATGATAGGAATGAGGCAGGAATATGTAACAGATGGATAGGAGAGTGATAATAGAATAAATAGAAGGATAATTGGTAGAAGAGATCAAGATAGGAGAATAGAGATTGGAGGTAGTAAGAGTATAAGTAGATAATGAAGAACTGATGAGAAAATGAAAAGGGGATGCGGCTTGTGAAGAGAAGAACTTTTTATGCAAGAACCTGGAAGAAGTTGAAGGGGAAGAAGAATGCTCGGGAGGTAAAAAGGAGAAGAGCTGAGTGTGATGAGAAAAGAGAGCAGGAAAATAAAAGGTTCAAAGAAAGCGGCGGAAATGGCTAGAATAGAAGGAGAGGTTTAAGAAATAGTAAATAAAAAAAGAATGGAGTTAGGAAGGAAGGAAAAGAACAACAAGAAACGAGATGAGGGAGGGACATAAAAAGAGAAGAAATTTTAAATGGTTGAGGAATAATGGAATGAGGAAAAGCTCTTGGTATGGATGAAATCCCAAGTGAAGTATAGAAATATGAGGAAAATGAATTGAAGAAATCGGCACGGATTATGTGCAATCGGGTATATAGAGGCGAGAGAGAAGGTCAGAGTTGTGGGAAGAAGAGGATTGGTATCAAAATTGAAAAAAGGAAAAAGAGAATAGCTAAGGATAATAGAGGAGTGACGCTGATTCTTACCTTGTATAAGCTTAATGAAACAGTATTAGTGAAAACTTCAAAAAGAGCAGTTGGGAGGTTTGACAAAGGAATGAGGGTATTGGGCAACATAGATATGTAAACTTTCTAATAAATTAAAAAAGGCAAAATGGAGGAATGATAGCTATGCTCCTGGACATGAAGGCGGCTTTTGGTTATCTCGACTAGGAAGCGATAGGAAAAGTTAAGGTAAAAAAAGAATAGGAGATAGTCTGATGAAGAGAGTTCCAGAAAAGTTTTCATGAGACAAAAATCAGGGTACATGTAGCAGATCAACTAGGAGATAGGTTTCTTTCTGATTGGTGAGACAAGAAGGACAAGGGTGTGCTTCGAAGCAGATTCCACTAAATATCTGAATTCCGGAATTGGAAGAAGAAATGAAGAGGAAAGTGTAAGTAGGTATTGGGATGGGAAAAGAAATAACACCAATCAAAGAGTTGGAGGAGTACCTAGATAGGAAGTTACGAAATTCGGATGGAGAGGAGACGAAGTTAATAAGGTTGAGAAAAGAAGGGGGAAGAAAAAAAGTATAGAATGGTGGGTAAAGGGGAGTGGAGATAGAAGAAGTAGAAGAGTTTAGACATTTGAGGTATATCTTGCAAGAAAATAGAGATCATAAGGCACCCGTGAGAGGAAGAATGGAGGAAGGGCGTTGGTAATAAAGCAGGTATGAGGAATGGGGAAAGGAAGGTCATTAGAAGATTGAAGAAGATAATGTGGTTGTTTGATGACCAGATATGACGGTTTCCAGGTTAACGAGCAGAAATATGGGAAAATGGAAAGAAAGGAAAGAGATAGGCAGGTTACAGGAACGATATTGTTTCTATTTGAAGCTAGGAGAGGATTGGGGAACACCTGGATATATGGTAAGAGTGGGATCACAAAGGATGAAGGTAACCTCCAGGGCAAGGGAAAGGGTATGGAAATTCAAAAGAAACCTATTTGGTAATGTTCAATCATTTTCAATAACAAAAGTATGAAAGTTTCAAAAATATGAGATTGAGTGAATGATAAAAGCCCAGAATAAAGGCTCTATTTACGAAGTTTGTCACACAACGGAATACGAACAAAACAGGGAAAATTTCCACGTGCTGAAGTGTCCCTTTGTCTCTTCTCATGAAAAGGAGCAAAATCATATGCACCCCATCGTGGCTCACCGGAGTTGCTATTTTCGCCCAAGGGGCCTTTGTTTCCATTTTTTCGCACTATCTACACGCGAGATGCATGGATTTTTTGTTTCGCCGCGTTTCCCTTAAGAAGTATAATTTTTCATTTTTTAATGAAATTTAATTGTTCAATGACAAAAGCATGAGCACAATTTAGGCTACCATTATTTTTCTGGGTGACCTTTCTTGTTCTTATTTTTGTACAGTCTTCTCATTTTTTCTCCCCACTTTCCACAAAACCTTCTTTTTCCGCTCCTCTAGCTTTCTTCACGTCCTTCATCTATCCTGTCACTAGCACTTCTTCTCCTAAAATTCCTTTCACACTTTCTAATCGTCTTCCTTTCTCTTCCTTTCCTTTCATACAACCATCCCATACATGATTTTATGTCTTTCCTAATCATTCGAGCACTCTACATCTCCTCCTAACAATTACATGCAAACTCTCCTTATTATTAGATTAAAATATTGTGATTATTTCTTTTTCTCTTCCCTTTGTTCACTTCCTTTAATACTTCCTCTTTTGTGTAGCTCTTCCTGCTTTTATTTGAAACTTTTTGTACTCGTGCTATTCCTCTCTCATATAACAAATTGCATCACTTCTCTCCCTTTCGGTATTCTTCTGCACTTCTGTTTTCTTTTGTATTATGCTTTCTTCTTGTTTCCATTTTTACACAATCACTGACGGTTCTTCTCCTGAGATTCCTTTCACACATTCTCATCGTCTTCCTTTCTCTTCCTTTCCCCTCATACAACCATCCCAAACATTGTTTTGTGTCTCTTTCACCCATTCGAGTACTCTGCATCTTCTCTTTTCATCCTTTTCCAATACATCGCTTCCTTTACTTTATTTCCTCATCTCCACCAAGCTATTGTTCTCGATCTTCTTTCTTTCCTTCTATCAATACAACTTTGCTCCATTGCTAAATAACATCCTTATATAACAATTCTAGTCGTCTTTGCATCTTCTTTTTCCATTACTCTATTCCTGCTGCATTACTCCCACCATTATCATATTCTCCTGCACTATTCAACAACGATACTTGAATTCCCTGACTATCCCAAACATTTAACCTTTCCATCTTGCTATTCATTTTTTCTTCCTACCTCTCACCTTTATTTAGTTTGCTCGTTTTGCTCTTTTTCCTTCTCTTTCTACTTTTTCTAAAGTCATCCTGACAATTACATGGAATACTCTTCTTATTCTCACATTTTTATTCTCGTGATTATTCCTTTTCCTTTCCCCGTCTCTCTATTTACTCCATTCTATACTTCCTCCCTTGTGTTAGCTTTTTCTGCATCCACTTGAAACTATTATCCTCCTTCTCTGCCCTCCTATCACATATCGCATAGTATCCCTCCCATCACATAACGCATAATCACTAATATTCTTTTTACCTTACCCATCAGAATTCCCATCTCTTTGTTAATATTTTCTTCCCTTATTCATGCCATCTTCACATATTCTCTGAATTCGTCCATTCCCCCTGCTCACCAATGACCTTTTCCTACTATTCTTTCTAGCTGGTCACATCCCCTACATCTTCCCATCCTTTTCCTCCTCTTTCTCCCGTTCTTGCATTGCAATATCCTCTTATGATTATATTAACACCTTTGTCTTTTCCTTCTATCAAATTCTCCAACTCTTCGGTTTTCTCTCCATATCTTCATTCACATTATATTCCTACTATATTCTAACTCTCTTCCCCTATGATTATCTCTACTGGCATGAATCCTTTCCTCTGATCCTTCGAACCATCTTTTATACATTTTCTGTTTGCTTACTGTACCTCCAATCAGTCCCCCTGCAATGGCCTTTCCTTTACTCTCATCCGACCCCTTTCATCAAGCCGTATCACTATCATCACTATTCTAACTTTTTTAAGAACTCCCTATCAAACCTTCCTTATCCAGCCACATTAGAGTTAAACATCTCCCGTTTCTCCTTCCTTCCATTCTTTATCACCATTTCTTTTCCTCTATTACACATTTCTCTTATATCCTACTCTTCCGCTCCTTTTTTATCTCTTCCCAAGACTTCTCACATTCTACCAACTCTCTTCCTCTTTGTTTTCATCCCATCATATGCCTCCTTCTTGTAACCTTCAATATTCAATCCATGTACATTTTCCTTTTGCTGCTTCCACTTTTTCTATTTTCCTACATTCGAATTGCATCTATCTTCCTTTCCTCATCAAATTGTCTTATATTCTTCGAGCACTGCTATAAAGAAGCCTCTGCTTTGACACAACCTCCATTTTGTGTTCTTCATCTTTTAAATAAACCAGCACCTTTTTATCCCTTTTTGCTTTGCCCCTTCCCATATTTCTCACTTGCTCTACCTTCGAATTTAGTTATTTAGCACTTCCCTACACCTCACTTCAAATCCTCTCACTCTTATATTATTCCGTCAACCACTATGTCCTTCCTTTTTTCCTCTCGACCCATGTTTATTTTCTCGAATCTCTTGCAACTTCCTCCTTTTCTCTTTATATGACTCATCTTATCTGTCTCTTTTTTCCCTTCCGCTGACTTTTTTCTCAACAGCATCCTCTAAAATTGTTTCTACCTGTTTCTTTACAATTTTCATCTCTCCCTTTGCCTTGGATTCTCTCATTTTTTCCAGGGGGGGGGGGTATGACTGCAAATTTTTTTGACACCAGTTCGTCGTTAAAAAGTATGAATTCGATGTTCCCCGCGTTCGCGACTGTCTTAATATTTTCTATAAATTTTATACTTATCCTGCTGACAAAATACTTTTTCTATATTTCCTGTACCTGTTTCTTTTCTTGTTTAGCACTTTTTTCTCTCTCTCCTATCACTCTTAGCGGGAGATTGTCCAAGTCTAAGAACTCTCCTCTTATGAGCCTTTCAGTTTTCTCCCTTATGCGATAAATTCTCAAAATCTCCTTAATACCCATTCTTTCTCTACTCCTGCTATATTTTTGACACCTTGATTTGTCTATCAAAAAATAAAGTTGAGTCGAAGCGGGTGATTTGCGGTAAATTCAAATTGAGTCAAAAGAGTGCAATGCGAATAAAAAAAAATTGTTTCCATTTTTCATACTTCAGGAAAGGACGAGTGAAGATCATTGTGGGGACAAGTTGTTCATATTTCAAGAATCGATAATTAGTTCTGTTTTACAAAAAATTTCACCATTTTATAGTAACATTTCACTAATTCATTCTAGGAGAGTAGTACATTTGTTTGCAGAGAAATCGTACACGGTTCTTTCTGACATTCTTTCATTTTCACACGAAATTCTGCTTCTGCTCATTTATGATGCATTGTTTCCTATTTGGCAGAAGTTTAACTGTTACATGGGAGATTTATTGGTCCTTCCGTCGAAAAGTTTTCTGATACATCACTGGAAAAAAATATTATAGTTTATTCTAGAGGGGAATTGGAACGGAGCTTGCGATAACATTGATCCATTTGATCGATGCATTTCTATTTGGAGTATTTATCAAGTTGACTTCACTCAAAATCGTCTGTGATACTGTAGAATAGGGTTGAGTTACTCGTTCTTTCAGTTTTTCACGGTAAAAAGATATGGAATAAAAAATTTTCATTGTTTACTGCGAACGAATAACGAGCTGTTATTGACACGCGAAATTTAGAAGCAGAGGTCGCAAAAATCTTCACGCTAATTCGACTGAGACGTCATGCGGTGGAAGAACATGGAAAACCATTGGATACGCATTTTTTCTTTTGATTTAATGATAATTAGTTCCCGAGATATTGAGGCTCGAATATTCGACCTTGAGCGCACGGCTCAGGTCCAGGCGCCAGTGCTTAGCCCGAATCTCGGACTTGAGCAGGGCGCTCAAGGTCAAACATACGAACCTCGATATCTTGGTAACCAAGGCTCATTATATCACACAAAAAAACACGTATATAATGAATTTTCATGTTCTACAAACAAGAAATGATTCATTATATAGTAAGGAGCTCCATTTGAAAAAGGAATGCAGTAAAATCAGATTTAATGTGCAAATAAAACTATGCCGTCACAGAACATCTAGGATATCTCTGAAAACAGAAGCTTACGTCCCTGAATAATATTAAGGCAATGTAATGATTTTTATACATTCTTTCCGGTGCCAGAAAATATAATGCATATCCAACTTCTTACGAACGTCTGCAAGTCAAGGTTTTTACCCAATTAAATCCAATTTCAAAAACTGAACATCTTATAAGAAGATAATTTTTATGGGACAAACAGTTATTATTAGACTTGTTTCTCAGAAAACGAGATAATCGACCATGAAAAAAAGGTTAGGAGTGAGCCGGTTAAACCTCACACGCGCAGCTTTGCCTCGTTTTAATGCCATCGATTTCCGCAATACCAGACGATTATACGCGCAACTTGCGCGAGTCAAATTTCTTTTCCTTTCAGGTAAATATTGGTAAATCTATCTGAAAACATCAATCCCGAAGAAACTCGTCACATCATCAATCTAAAAAGTCAATTTCAGCACAGAAAGACAATTTTTCGACCAAAATTCAGAGTTATAAACTCAACAAGATTTGCTAGTCAATGAAGAGATAATTAAAAGTGACCTCTGTGTTTTATATCGAAAATCGTGAAAATTTTATTTATAAAAATGTTAAACAATTTTAGGTTAAAAAGGAGTTTTGTGTTTTGTGTTCTGTCAGGTTAGTGTGTTCGTCCGGAATTGCGTTTGAAGATTAAAGATCATAAGATTTAAAAAAACATTTTTAATGTTCGGAAAAAAAGAGGTTTAGGAGAAACATTATTTTTTTATCAACACTCGACTTGGAAAATTTAACTCACAATTAAGAACAATTTTGTGTTTTGTTTTGTGCACGTGAAAAGCAAAATGTCAAGAAAGGGCCAAGGTTTTGTGGTAAAATGAGTGCAAATAAATGCCTTGTGGCGAAGCCACTATTATTATTCATCTGATCAGATTCTCTCCACGAAAAAGAATGCCAGAGCAGTCGCAGGATGCATCACGCGGATTTTTATGGGGCTCTTTGAAGTGGAAGTAGACTGAAATCCATTGAAGACATTTTTTTTTTTTGATTGAATGATTCCCGGTTTCCGAAATATCGGAGTCTGAATATTTGACCTTGACTATACGGCCCAAGTTCAAGAGCCACTGCTCAGCTCAGAGCCCGGAATTAGGCAGAGCGCTCAAGGTCAAACATTCAAACCTCGATATCTCAGAGACTAAGGCTCATTAGGTCACCAAAAAAGACACGTGTTCAATGAATTTTCGTGTTCCATCAAGCAGGAAACAATAGATAATAAAGAAGGAAGTTTCGCTGTTATAAGGAATTCAGTAAAATCAGAATTTCACGTTCACAATTTTTCCGAAAATAAAAACTATAGTGTATCCATGAAAGCAGCTTGAATTTTACAAGAAATTAGTCACTTTCCCCATGAGACAAGGCTCTTCTTCATTTTTATCGTGAAATAGAAGGAATTTGTTCAAAATACCTATTATATAAGAAAATAGAATACCTGATAATCATTGAATCTCATATCTCAATACGGAGTAGCGTGAAACAAGAGAAAATTAATTTTTTTATAATAGGATTGAAAATTGTATTCGAACAGTTAATCGTCAAAATAAATAGCTCGAGTTTTTTGGAAAAATAAGTGCAAATGAATGTCCTCTAGTGTACTCACTATTATTTTTGTGACCCGATTCTTTCCACGGAAATGAATGCTCGCGAATGTACGTGCTATTATACTGCAGGCGCATTAGTTGCGGTCGGTGAACTCTTCTAAAATAAAGCCAGTGCTAAGCAGTTTTCCAATTGTCCGGTTTACGTGTGAATTTGGGAAAATTTCAACTTACGACGCCTGCCGCGAGACTATTTTTTTCTTTTACATAGTATGTGTATGTGAACACGCGTACAACTATGCAGAAAGACCACTAATCTGCGAAAATGTTAGGAGCAAGTCAGATGGTGCATCACGCTGATTCCACTAGAGCTCCGCCGGGTGAGAAAGTAAACAAATTGATTATATACGTATCTTTTTCATTGATTCTATGAGCCTCACTTTTCGAGATATCAAGGTTTCGACATTTGACCTTGAGCGCGCGACTCAAATCCGAGAGCCACTGCTCAGCTCAGAGCCCGGACTTGAGTAGAGCGCTCAAGGTCAAATTCCTTCATAAAAGGAGAAGTTTCGTTATTTGATGGTATCCAGTAGAATCAGAATTTCATGTGCAAAATTTTCCCGAAAACGAAAACACGAGCCTATAAATGAAAATAGGTTGCATTTTTCTAAAAATTAGTGAATTTTCCTATCAGACAAAGCTCTTCTTTGTTCCTTGTCATAAAATTGAAGAAATTTGTTCAAAATCCAATTTATATCTAAAAATATAATATTGGATAATTATTGAATCTCATATACCAATTAGAATTGCGTCAAACAAGAGAAAATTAATTTTTAGACTGCGGGCACTTCAGCTGCGGTGAACTCTTATGGAATGAAGGCGGTGCTAAGCTGTTTTTCAATTGTAAGAAAGCCCAATGCTGAGGGAGTCGATAATTCATTATATACGTATTTTTTGGTTTGATTCCATGAGCCTTACTTTCCGAGATATCGTGGTTCCAACATTTGACCTTGAGCGCACGGCCCAAGTTCCAAAGCAACTGTTCAGCTCAGAACCCGGACTTGAGCAGAGCGCTCAAGGTCAAACATTCTACTCCCGGTATCTCGAAGACTAAAACACATTTGATAAAAGAAAAAAACACGTAGCATTATGGATTTTTATGTACTCTCACTCTGTAAAACCCTAGTCTAATCAGAATCTGCATCTCACGAATTCTCTTCGTGAGTAAATTCATTTTTTTTGTTAAGGAAAAAAATTCAATTTCCTGGGCCTGGAGGTAATTTATTCCCAAAGAAAGTTTGATATTTGTCCTACGTTTTTCAGTAATCTTACAAAACTGAATTTCAAATGCTTCATGTAAACGAAATCTTGAGTATAAGTATTGTATTTCCAACAAAACAAATGAACTCTTAACCAAATTAATGTTGAATCAACAGGACTGGTCATTTTTACCCAGAAAGATTCATTTTTATGCCGAATTAGAGACGAATTTTCAATAAAATAGATGAATTCTCAACAAGACATGCGGCTAATTAATTAGAAAAATATGGGATTTCAATCAGCTGATGAACCTGCACCCAAATTAACCCATGACGCCTGCAGCGAGACTATCTTTTTTATTTTGGGTATTATGTGTATGTGAACACGTGTAGAACTACGTGGGGAGCACATAAATCTTCTGCCAAATAAATTACTTTCGTTATTTACTGCGAGGGATTAACGAGCTGTTGTTGGCACGCGAAACTAACAAGTAGAGGTCCTGGAATGCGTTGCGCTGATTCATTTAGGGCTTTACAAGGTGAAAGAAGATAGAAATCTAATGCATACGCTATTTTCCGTTTGATTCAACGATTTCTAGTTTCTAAGACATCAAGGTTTGGATAATTGACCTTGAGCGCACAGCTCAAGTCCAGGCGTTCAAGCTCTGCCCGAAGTTCGGACTCGAGCAGGGCGATCAAGGTCAAACATTCAAACCTCGATATCTCGGGAACCAAAGCTCATTTGGTCAATTGAAAAAACACGTGTATTGTGTTCTTGTATGGGCAAGAAAATGATGATTTATATAAAATAATATCCACTAAAGTCTTTCTTCGAACTTTTGAAATATGATCTCAGAAAACTTGAATTATCTTATACAATATTCATTTGATATGTACAGGGTGAGGTAGTGAGAGGCAGAGGAAGAGAATAAAGAAAAATTAGACAGATTGAGGGGAAAGGGAAAAGAGTAGAAGGAGGGCAAGAGGATAATACGCGAGCAGAAAAAAGGGGTATAAAAGATATGAGTAATAAGGAGGAATAGGAGAGCGAGAATAATAAAAAGTAGAGAGAAATATGGAGAGCAGGAGCAAGAAAGAAGGGAATAAGGGGTTTTAGGAAAAGTGAGAGAATATAAGGAAATAAGAAGAAATAATCAAAGGGAGAAAAAATCAAGCTGAGGGAAAAGAAAGAGTTAAACGTGAAGATGCATATAGGCAGACACAAAATAGAAGAGAATAGAAAAAACTGTGGAAAGGTGAAATCAGAAGCAGCAGTGGAAAGTCAGGGAAAATGACGGGAAGTGGAAGTAGAAGAAGGGGTGGAGAGGAAGTTTGAAGAATGGGAGGCGAGATGTCGTGGGGAGGATTGTTGACAGGAAGAGTTATAGGCGAGGAAGTCATAGGGGAAGGGTTCATGCAATGAGGATGGAGAGGATCGGAGGAGGAGTTAGTGATGGGTTAAGCA
>WSXT02144748.1:0-10399 GCA_011762715.2 Neuroterus valhalla
CATTTTGCGGAAATTCTGCTGCCCATTTTTCTGCAGAAATTCTGCAGAATCCATTCTGCAGAATTTCTACAGAAATTGCGCAATTTTTTTTTACTGCTTTGCCACACATTTTGAGGGACCAAAAAGACAGATAAAGTTCGTTAACCAGCTATTTTGAATGATAAATCAAAGAGGGGGAACATTTTGAGCATTTTTTGGCCTTTTTCCCCAGACTCCAGAATTATGAGTACAATTTCTCGTAGCACGTAAAAAGTGTAACAATTGTTATGGCATTTTCAAAATTCAAAAATATAAAAGAAAATGAGAATTTTTAGCCATATAACCCAAGATTGAAAAAAAGTCAGAAAGCCAAAATATTCCTTCTTGAGAGCCCTACAAGATCGTGAATACGACTTTTTGAATTTCCTCGAGAAATCGAAAATTCCATTTGTGATCGCACAAAAAATGCTGAAAAATAATCTGTGAACTCGATAGTTTCGAAAAAATGATGATATTCGATCGTGCTTTGGCACCCATTTTGAGGGACCAAAAAGACAAGTCGAGTTCGTCAACCAGCTATTTCAGATGAAAAATCATAGAGGAGAAGCATTTTGAAAAGTTTTTTGGACTTTTTTTCAAGGCTCAAAAATTGTAAGTACGGTTTCTTGTAGTATGTAAAAAGTGGAACAATTTATCCTCATGTTTTTTTTTTGTTGATAAAAACAAAATTGACAGAGTTTTGGCATTTTCCAAATTCGGAAATATAAACGAAAATGAGAATTTTTACGCAACTAACGCAAGACGTGAAAAAAGTTTAAAGAAAAAAAATGGTAATTTTTGGTAGCCCACCAGGATGATCTTCAAAACTTTTTGAGTTTTCTCAGAAAATCGAAACTTCAAATTTTGGTCGCCTATAAAATAGTGAACTATAGAAAGATCTATTTTTTGTTCAAACTATGTAAGGTACGGGAAAATTTAAATGACCTAAAATTGTGCACCAAAAAAAGATCAATAAATTTTTGTATAATCAACTTTTTGATAGGACAAGTAGGTTTTGCTGTATTTATAAAAAAGCATGTAAAAAATGAAAAAAATGAACTTTTGGACAATTGACACTAGCTTAGGAAAAACCAAATAGACCCAAGTTCTTTATCAGGAAAATATATTCAAATGTGTTATCAACTTCTTTAACAGGATACGTAGTTTTCATTTCAATCAGGAGAAATGGATATAAAAGTGGAATAATAAAATTTTTGAAAAAATGACTAAGGCTGACACACAGAAGATTGACGGAGAAAAGTTGTTCACCCGAAAAATATGTGTGAATTTGTTATAATTTTTCCCATTGGACGCGTAGTGTCTGTTTCAATCATGAGAAATAAAATAAAAAAATGAATTAAATTTCTAGATAAACTACACAACATGGGAAAAAATTAGGCTACAAAACTTCTCTACCTTTTCGGACAAATTTTGATGGAGTGCGCAGCACGAGATACGCGATGAGAATGTATTCGTTAAAGCCGGAAAATCTTTCACAAAAGAGAATCACAACTCATCAAATTAAAGTAGTCGACATTTCGCTTTTGAGTTCCACAAGCTTTTCATACAACTGAAGGGAGGTACAAAGGCCGAGCGCAGAGCGCGAGGTGAAATCACCATCGTGCGCGAAGCGCTAGATCCGTAAGTCGCGCGCCCTAGGCTCGCTCGAAACTGCGAGCTGCGCGAAAAGCGTGCGATGAGAGTGTGCGTGCGCAGCGGGTAGATTTTTCTTCCTGGTTTTACTTGAAATTACTTTTTGTGAATCTGAAAGCAGCATTTTGAAAAATAAAAAGGTACACTATCATGTGCTGAAGTTTTTTTCGATAGCTTAAAAGTATTTGTGAAACTACATCTTTTTACGCTTCTCAATCGATCGATTATTTTAATTGAAAGGCGTGTTGGAAAACTGAAATACTTACCAAAAATGGCAACTGTTTCTCGGTAAATTTTTTGTAATTCGTTTGAAAATCGAAATTTTCGTGTATCATGAGGTAACGAATCGCAAAATATACATATACGAACTTAATATTTTGATCGGAATAGGCATACCTATTTTTGGGAATCCAATACATTTTTTTAAATTGAATTCAAATAGTACGTATTGAGAAGAAACGTCAAAAATAACCAAGTTTAAGTTCTAATGAATAACATATTTTATATTTTAAAGTAAATCAATTATAATAAATACAATTCTGGGTTTTTCAAACGTATCATTCTGTTCCATCGTCGGAATCTGCACTACAACTAGAAGCTGGAACGTCATTTCCATCATTAGAATCATTCGCAAAGCTCTTCGTCGATATTAAAAGTTGGGTGGCTTCTGGAGACAATTTTATCGTTTGGTTTTGGGTTTTTTTTTCTTGTTTCGGTCTATGCCTGCTATGGCTACGTAGGTGGTTACGTGACAAGGTTGAGGTGACAGACAATAAAACACAAAGCAGAATCGCAGATATTCGCAGCTAAAGTTAATTGAATGTTATTCCAGATAGTATCACCTATTAAATAGAAGTCATTTCAAGATGCGATCTGAAATGATGAAAAATATAGACTTATTATATTACAAACTAATCTATTTTTAGAATCGCTTGAAGAGCCTTATTTATAAAAAAATACATGATGTGAAATGTCTAGACGAATGTAAATTTCGTATTCGAAAAAGTCTACATACCTTCAGCATCACTATCCATCGCCGGAATTTGGAAACAAACACGACAAAAGAAATCCGCTCCTTTCTCTAATATAATAATATATCGCGCCAGGTATATTGTGCTTACGGCTCGTGTAAGCGTGGAGTGGATGCTACAGCACGCACATGCGAACGCTCTAGCACTTGTCCTCTTGCAATTCAACCCCACGTATACTCTACCTTCATACATATAAGAAGTGTCAACTAAAAGAAATAAAAAAAAATTTTCATTTATTGGCCAGATTTTCGACGATTCAGCCTACTGTGAGCCGTGTTGATCACCTGTCCCCAAGATGAGTGACGCATAGGATGAGAAAGTCTTTTGACATTGCGTTTTGCGAAGGGGATCATGATCATATCACCCTAGAGATGGAAAATGTTCAAAAGGCGATAATGATGCACATCCATGAAACTTAGTGCCGGTTCCTTCCATATGCTCCGAAATGTGTGGTGATTGGAATCAATATGTCTAAGGGTCTTAGAGATACGTCTGATGAATTGGTTTCGAGTTATCCGCACGCAACGTGTAAGCCCGTGTTCGATACACATACGCGGCGCGTCGAGTTTGCGTCATGTGCCCAGCAAGAGTGGGGATGGAATAAAGGAGGAGAAATGCGAGAACGGGAAGTGTCGCAGCGTGAACTGTCTTCTGGGGTCTATTAGGCTGACTAAAAATTGATAATCGAGTTGATGATGGCCCAAACATACAGAAAGCATTTTTTTCTCAATTTTTTCGAAAAAAAGAATTTATGACGTTTTAATTGCTTTCTTTTCATTTATTCGACTCAAGACAGGGAGTTTCAGAAAACCATTTGGGTTTTTATTTTAAGACAAGGACATTCGGTAAAGAAATATAAAGTCACTTGGAACCGGGGATTTTTGACATGGAACGGAAACTTTCTCAGATAATTATAATTTGGATTTAGAAGAGAGATATTTGAAAAGATCACTCTTTCAATTTCAAATTCGGTGCAATTTGAACATTTGCTCTTCCTTATTTTAAATGAAGAAAATACTTGCAGCAGCTTCTGAAGTAGAAGTTGTATTTTGAATAAGAAATACTTCTAAATTGCAATGAAAAACTTGTTTGCATTGCTTTCCGCGGATTTATCCTTTTTTAGTTGGAAAATCAAATACTTGGTTAAAATTTAAACATTTTTGTCGAAAATTGGAATGCTCTGTTGAAGGTGCAGTATTTTGATTTGGACTTCACCTCTGGTTTACAACGTATATATTTGTTAGAAAGCAATTTATCTTTTCAGGTGAAGAGTCAAGTATTCAGTTGAAAATTCATTTTTAAATTGAAACAGTAAAGAATTTCTCCAAGAATTTACGTGCTTTGAGGGAAATCCGCCTTTCTTGTATAATATTATTCCTAATGGTTAAAAATTATTCTTTTTGCATGAAATACATCTCTTCCCGTTGAAAGTTCATCATCCTACCTGAAAATTCACCAGTTCGGTTGACAATTAATTTCACTCCTTGAAAATTCAACTGTTTTATTTTTAGTGAAAACCCGATCTTGTCTGGTTCAAAATATAACCATTTGAATTGAGATATGTTTTTGGGAATTGAAAAATAATTGAAAATTGAAAATTGAATAAGCTTGTTGAAAAATCGATTTTTGGGTAGAAAATTTTCTTTTCAAAAAAAAGAAAGAAGAAAGAGTTAATTTTCTCGGTTAAAAATTCTTCTTCACGGTTCACCGTTCACGTTATACACTTGGATTTTTTGGATTCAAGTTGAAAATTCATCTAGTTCGAAACTCTTGTATATGGTTAAGAAATAATTTTTCAATCCTAAAATGTTACAATTCCATTTTGAAATCAATGTTTCCATGGTTTAAAATTCAAGCGTTTTGCTGGCAAATGGTATTGTCTGGTTTAAAATCAATTTTTGGTGAAGAATCAACTATTCTAGTTAAAGTTGCATCCTCTCAGTTGAAAATTCGTCTTTCTGGTTTAAAACTCAACTACTGCAGTTGAACATTTACAATTTTCTTTGAATATTCCTCATTTTGTTTAGAAACGTAACAGTTTTTTTGGAAGTATTTTTTGTTGTTATCGGATGTTAGTTGTTTTATGTTATAAGTAATTTTTTCCATCTCAGTGTAAGATTCAAAATTCTATCCAAAAATTCATCACTTTTATTAGGAAATAAACTATTTTGTTTGGAATCCAACTTTTTTTGCTATCAATTTTTTCTCAATGCCGAGTTCAACCGTTCCAATTCTTGGAAGGAATATGATATTTTGCCGTGGAAGATTTGATTCTTCTTTTCAAAATCATTTTATTTTGCAATTTTTTATCTGTTGTGTTGAAGGATGTTCAGAATGAACGTCATGAAATGTTTGCGTTCTGCAACAAATATGAATATTTCACTTCTATTTGACCGGTGAAATTGAAAAACTCGAGCGGAAAATGACCAGGAATTACTGATAAGTAAACTCTTCTTTTTATCGACTTTGAAATTATATTCAATAATGAAGTTTAAGTTACTTTAGTTCGTTATTCCCCTGTTTTCTAGTTCCTATCGTAAATCATCGTGGAATACAAATACGGCATTTGTTTTAGTGGTTTTGTTTAGCTTGCCATAAACTGATTTACAATTCGCCAATGACTTGTGAAATTCATTTTAGAAATTATTGTGACCATGGTGTTGACCCCGAATGCAGCATTAGAATTTCATCTAATCTTGTCAATGCAAGCCGATCGAATATTTTCTCAGTCGAATCAGATTTTTTAAGCTGATAAGTGTTTCTATAAACATAACAGCCACTTTTTTGTTTTGAAGAAGTCACTTTTCGATCCTCTTCGGCTCGAAGTAAGTCACTTTTGTCACTTTTTTAAGGTACATTAGTCTGTGGCAGCCCTGCTTCTGTGTATTTTATGGGATTTTTGCAGTCGCTTGGTTCATTACAAATTTCGGGTGGATCTACTTCAGGTGGCCTCCTGACTGATAAAAGAATTGATTTTGGCTTTGTTACATTAATTTCCATTCTCTAGAGCCAAGCTCATCCTACAAATATTTCAAGAGCTTTGTTTAGTAGTTTTGAGATTTCCAGAACTGACTAAGAGGAAGTGGATTGTGCGGTGTCGTCCGTATAAAACCTAATTGGAACTTCAGGGACATGGAATTTACGTAGAGATTAAAAAATACCGGTTTCAGACTCATGCCTCAGAGCATATTCGCACAGATGGATTTTTCCTTCTGAAAGTTCCTGGCCTGAATTCTAGCTTATAAGAGTAACCTGAGTGCGGACGATGGAGAGGCCAGTGGCTGACCAAACCAGCACCCTACTACTGATCCGCGGTCTCCTTCGCAAACACTACTATCTGTCCGAAAAGGTTAGAGCCCTCAATTTTTCTTAAGATTTTATTAGAAATCTCGGAAGCTAAATATTTTTAAAATATGAGACTAAGTACATATTGAAGATGGAGGTTTTCCCTACACTTATGTACAATTTTTTTCAAATTCCAGTTGATAAGCAAATATTCCCGGATGAGTTGAGTGTTGAAAAGTATCATTATCTTATGATCATTTCGGTGTACTCAACTTTGAACGGCTGTTACTCTTTGAAATTAATTACGAAAAATCGGAGGAGAATATGTAATTTGTTTTGTTCTCTCTGTATATGATGGTAAAGTTTAGAGTCCGAACTAGTAATTTTTTATTGAGGTAATAACAAAATAGTAGTCACGTGTTATCTCTGAAGCAAATTACCCATTTTTAGCTTCTGGAAATTTCGTATGTAGTTTAAATAAGCAGCGATTTTCACTTGAGTTTTTAAATCAATATTTTCTTTTTCGGAAAATATAAAGGACTTTCTGATTACCCTCGCTACTAAAGTCACAGCAGGGTGCCTGGATGGAGGTCAGCGCCTGTCCCACAACTACAACTACGGCTTTATCTCGTACTTACACAGTTACGCAGTACATCTTGGATATTCCTGAGATTTGAAGTAAAATAAAGGATACCACTCACTTGAGCAATTATCGAAAAACAAAAAAAAATTTTTTGTTAAAAATGCAACTTTTTTGTTAGGAAGTCATCTTTTTCGGTTAAAAATCTAACTATTTGGTTGAAAGTTTAACTACTTTTTCAGGAATCTTTTTTTTTTCATTCAATACTCATCGCTTTGGTAGGAAATTCAACAATTTTGGTAAAAATTCACCTAATTTTATTGCTTTACATTAATTTTTTTAATCGAAAGTGTAACTATGACTTTTTTTGTTGAAAATTCATCTATCAAGTTCAAAATTGAACTATCTAGTTAAAACTGCAATTTTTTTTAATAGAAAATACAACCATATGGTTAGGAGTTGATGCATTTTGTTTTGATAATTAGTCTTTTGGTATAAAATTAACCTCCTTGATTCAAAAATCATCCTTATGGTGGATAATTTAACTATTTTTCCTAACGTTTCTTCAATCTTATTTTTGGGTCTACTGGTTTAAAAATGAAATTATTAATTTATTCATATTGATAATTACCAGTAGAGCAAAAAAAATATTTAATATTTTCCTGAACGTTGAATTCTTTTGTCGAAAATTCTTCTATTTTGTATAGGATTAATCATTTTAGTTGAAGCTTCAACTGATTTTTCGGTTTTTCATTTGGCTTGTTTCAAATTTAATTTTCTCAAATGTGAAAATAACTATTCCTTTTTTCGCAGAAAATTTATGTTTTTAATAGCACATTTTTCACTTCTAGTGTAAAATCCATCGTTTTCGGTCAAAACAAAGTCTCTTGTGCTAAAAATTTAACCTTTTTAGTTAAAAATGCAAATGTTTGTTCAAAATTTACCTTTTCTGGCTGGATTCGACTATTTAATATTTCAAGTTAAAATCTTTATGCGTTGGAATATCAAATATTTTATATATGCTGTGTTGAGAAATCATCTTTTCGGATTAAAATAAATTTTTCTTTTGCAGAACTACCTTTTTAAACTGATAAACTAACCATACCATTTCCAGTTAAAAATTAGTATTTGAAAATATAAATGTTGAAAAATCTTTTATTCTGTCAAAAATTTTTTTTTTTTTTTTTTGGTTAAAAGTGGATCTTTTCGGTTGAATTTCATGTCTTATAGCTAAAAATGCAACTGTTTCGTTCGTAATCAATTTATTTTAGTTTTATATTCAACGAGTTCTTTTGAAACTCAACTGTTATCGAATCAATATCAAGAAGTTTTTGATTCAAAATAAAAAAATTTTTGATCATAATATCAACTACTACATGTTTTTCCAAGAATTCATATTTGTTTTTACAAAATCTACTCTTCGCTTCTAATTTAGTCTTAAAAATTCAACAACCTAATAGAAAAATGAGACTCTCAGTTCGAGAATGAAATGTTTTTAAATGAAACAGTTTTGTTGGAAATCAATGTATTTTTTTGAAGATTTAACATTTTTAGTTGAACATTATTTTTTTTAGTAGAAAATTCATAAAATGGTTATAAATTGAACTGCTTAATTAGAAACGCATCTTTTTTGGTTGTGAATTCAACCACTTGGTTAAGAAATGAACTACTTTGATGAAAATCCATTTTTTCTAATATTCACCCCTTTTGTTAGGAATCTTATTATTCCATTTTCAGTAAAAATTCATGATAATAGACAGTTTTGTTGAAAATTCTTCTTTTTGGTAGAACATCATCCTTCTTGGTAGAAAATTAATTTTTTGTTGTTGAAAATTGAAGGTTCTGGTTAAAATTTCATCTTTCTTGGTGAAATTCAACTAGTTTATTCAGAATCGAACCATTTGTTCAAAAGACTAACTTTTTGGTAGAAAAATTAAATCATATTTTTTGTCGAAAGTTCGACTTCTTTTTTGAAAATTTGTCCATTCAGGGTAAAAATTCACCTTTTCGGGTTGAAAAAAAAAACTGTCGCCTTAAAATTCCGTCCTGCAAATTAACATATTTAGTTGAAACTTTAACTTTTCGTTAAAAATCGTATCTTTGCTTACAAGTTTAACTTCTTGCTCGTTGATGATATTGTTTATAAAATAAAAAATATTTCGTCCTGAGGTGTTTCATAAACTAAACTTATTAGAAGAGGGCAAAAAACTCTGATTGGACGTGAATTGTATGTTGAGCCAACAACAACCTTACTTTGAGTGTGTAAGGGGGGGGGGGGGGTCAAGGCTAAACTACAGTTGTCATCGAAAGGGGCGTTGGAATCGAAAATAGCCCAAAATTAATAACGTAGCTAATGAACATTTTCCGCTAATGGCTGAAGTGAGTGGTATCCTTTATTTCACTTTAGGAATATTTAAGGTGTACTTCAAACTTTAGTAGCGAGGATAATTGGAGAGTCCTTTATATTTTACGAAGAAGAAAATATTTATTAAAACACTCAAATGAAACTTGTTGCTTATTGGAACTACATACGAAATTTCCAGAAGCTAAAAATGGGTAATTTGCTTCAAGAATGATCTCCGTATGTTGCTTGGTTTCAGAGATAACACGTCACTATTATTTTTTTATTGCCATAATAACAAATTACTATTTCGCACTCTAAACATTATCATCATATACAAAAGGGATCAAAATAAATCATGTATTTTCCTTCAATTTTTCGTAATTATTTTTTGAGAGTAACAGCCGTTCAAAGTTAGTACACCGAAATGGTCGTGAGATAATGGGACCTTTCAACACGCAACTCATCCATGAATATTTGCTTATCAACTGAAATTTTAAAAACTTTGCATAAGAGTAGGGAAAACTTCCCTACATAGTCTTATATTTTTAGAATATTTAGCTGCCGAGATTTTCCATAAAATCTGAAGAAAAATTCAGGCCTCTAAACTTTTTAGACAGATACAGTAGACTCTGTGACAGTTTCCGTTTCCGGGGCCGTAGGAGAAGCGAACGGGAAGTGTCAGATTTCCCCCACTCGTCTTTACTCGCGCGCACATGTAAGTCCGTGTTCGATACACACACGCGGCGCGTCGAATGTGCGCCGCGTGTCCAGCGAGAGTGGGGACGGGCGAAAGGAGGTGAAATGCGAGAACGGGAAGAGTCGCAGCGTGAATTGTCACAGAGTCTACTATAGTAGTGTTACTAGCTCAGTTGTGGTAAAACGCGGCGTATTTTTTATCAAAACAATGTGAATGAATACTAAGATATAAGAAGGGTTGATAGGGGTTAGTGTAAAATAGAGGGAATTCAGCACAGGGAGAAGGAAACAAATTATCTATCAAACTTTGTTTCATAAAAAAATTTATCAGCCCAATAAGACAAAATGTGGTGTAAAATTTTTTGAATTGTATCCTGCAATATAGGAACGAACAAGAAGAACTAATCTTCGGGATATTGACTGTAATAGATGGATGGAACTTCCAAGTCGTTCGGATTGGCAACCTCACAACAGGCACGAGTTTAATGTTCAGAGTATGCAAAGCAGTTTCTAGCAATTACGAAAACTGCCATTGAGTACAGTTTCAAGTGCAGTTTAGACGCGACAGAGCGATATGACTGTGATCAATCGAACAAGGTTCCATGGTTCAACAGTAGATAGGAATTGCAGCTATGGTTTCCAAGTCCCATTAAGGGGGCTGGGTACACCCGAGGCAACTCCGTGCTGAGTGTGCAAGAGAGACAGAAACCCGTTACAGGCAGTAACGGGTAGTCTGAACCTTCGCGGCGTGAGGTAGCATGTTGTAGAATTACCAATTGACTGGAAGTCGCA
>WSXT02144759.1:0-10399 GCA_011762715.2 Neuroterus valhalla
ACGGTTAAAAAATTTTATATATTTCTATGCAATATATATATATATATATATATATATATATAAATTAAATCAATTCCTATGAGGACTTACATTTGCATCATAATTTTTTGTGGGAGATGTGGGAATTTTTGTCCGTTTTTGCATGCTGCTTACCGTTCAGGATATCCGTATAAAAAATGACCCTTTTCATCCTTCTGGAGCAAATTTTTCACTTCTATACCCGAGGAGATATAGGGATTCTGAATTTTTAATTTTGAAATGACTAATTTCAAAATTTGGGAATTTTTTCACCCATCGATCCACCCATGTGTCGAAGTCAAGTCGGGACATTTTCGCTTGGGACGCACCTTCAAAGAATGTGGCCTTTACTTTGCTGCGAAACCAGAGAGGTATCTATTCATCTTCACATGAGCATGATGTGCACGAAAATTTCTCCAGTTCTGACACGACGCTTGTATCGATTGTCAAGCGCCTTGAACATTAAGATCTCTACCTGATTCGAAAGGGTGATGAGCTGGTTCAAGTTTGCTGGCTAGATAACGTTGAGATATACGAGAACTTTCTCGCATCATCTGTGGTAAAAACGGAAAAGGACCGAAGGGGTTTGGAATCATTCAATAGTATTGCTGATTGGTTAACAGATCAGTAGACCATTATTGATACAAAATAAGTACCGATAAAAGATACATCTCCCTCAACGTATAAACAATTAAAAGCCAACGGTTATAAAATTGGTATAAGGTTACATATTCCATCAAGCTACTTCAAATATTCATATCTTATCTTGAATACCAATTGCTACCAAAGATATTCACTTACCACTTCCCCCATCTGAAATCTCCATTCGAACGATCTTCTTTTACGAGATCATGAACAGCTTATAATAATTTTTCCACGTCTTTTTATTTCAAATTTAGACCTTGTTAAAGCTCACGTTCTCAAGAAAATCCGAAATTCGAGCCAATCCATCGTTTCTTTTAGCCTCCTTGCTTTCAAAGACTCATAATATCTATATTTCTTTAAACATGTCCACGTGTACATGGTATAAGGAGGCAGGATGTTCGACAAAATTCTAAGGCTGCTTGGGTGATATGAGGGGGAAGGAAGGGATCGAAAAGAAGTGGAAAATTGTCCACGTGATATATTGATGACTCTTATGTAGCTTTCATTTTAGTACAGCTCAATACTATTTTCTCCTTATCTTTTTTTACATTCACATCAGAGAAGGTATTAGATTTGTGAAAAATTTGACCCCCACCCCTTGCTTCTGTCAAAGGTTCACGTTTTGAGACCCCCTGAACCCAAAAAACAGGTTCTTACGAATGTGTACGTATGTAATGATGTGTGTGTGTGTGTTCGTGTTTGCGCGCGCGCGTGTGTGTGTGTGTGTGTGTGTGTATGTATGCATGCATGTATGTATTTATGTATGTATGTATGTATGTATGTATGTGAGCACAATAGCTCTCGAAAGAAAATAAAATATTCGACTGGCTGTAACAAAAAAGATTTCATAATCATCAAATACGGCAGCCCACATTCTGCTTTTTAAATTCAAAATCTCTGTACACAATTGTAGGCAAGTGCAAAGACCGAGAGCGGAGCGTGAAGTTCATTCATTAACGAGCGCGGAGCGCGGATTCGGAAAGACGTAGGAAAAAATCTCGAGCGACTTTATTAGAAAAATGATCCGCCGGCGGTTGGCTCGGGGCCAAAAAATCCGAGAATCGAAAAAGGTAAGGAAGAATGAAGGGGAATTAGAGTGGGAAACGCGACTCGTTCTCAAGCGAGACGCAAGATTTCGGAGCGCGTGGTTGGAGACGGGGGGAGAGGCACACACCCAAGCCCTGTCCGTGTGCCGTTGACTAAAAGTTCAATTAGAGACACACTGTATGAAGCCGAGCTCGAGTTAAATACATTATCGAGCGCGAAGCGTGAGATCCGAATTAGGCGCGCTCCAGGCGCGCTCAAACTTGCGAGCCGCGCGCCCAGCGTGCCATGAGAATGTGCCCGCGCAGCGGGCAGATTTTTTTTGATAAAAACAAAATTGTCAGACTTATGAAATTTTCGAAATTCAAAAATATAAAAGATAATGAGAATTTTTAGTCAAATAGCGCAAGATTAAAAATACTATTTTCATTACACTTTCGTAAGTACAGAACAGTGTCATATTCAACAAATTTTATCAGTTTTACCACACACAAACTCAAAATTACAACACTGTGTTGCAGTAAGTATGTCTAATAATTTTGCTTTTTCTCAATTCATAAAATTAAGCCGAAGAAGCAGGATGTCATTCCTAAGTGGGAAATATTCTTATCATAGAAGTCTTCAGTCAAGTGTCAATTCTTAATTACGCAATAAAAGTAATAGTAAAAAAATTTTAATTTTGACAGATGAATATTTGTTATACTCATTGATAATTTTCGAATGTCCAAAAATATTTATATGTTCTGAATTTTCAAACTAAATATGAAGATTTGACTAATTGTTAAATTTAAATATAACCTGTACGATGTAACGAGATTTCAAAATATTTTTTCTCTCATTTCGTACATCCAGTACATTAAATTTCGTTGCTTCATACAATTTAATGAACATTTCATGATTTTAGATGCATAAATGCAAAATATACTAGATAATCTATTTGCAATATCTTTTTTCACTATGATTTAAATTTGAATTTACCGCGCTAATGTGTCGAACTCGACTTCTCGTTAATAGGCGTTATATTCTAGTCGTCGCTTCAGTTCTTGTATGAGGGTTATGTTTGATATATTCAAACCAAAAATTTTAAATACCAGAAGCGAAAGCCTTACCTCGACTCAGGAGCACTCACCGGAAATTATTACATTAAATATGAAATCTGTATTACATATCCCTTACATGTACTTCGACGCCATCTGTCAATCTCGAGCTACGTCAACAACAACATTCGCCATGGATCTATTGGACTAGATTTGCCCAGGCCTGTCGTCTCTGAATCCCGATACGTTCATGAATTTGAAGGATGCCTCCGTGGATGCAGAGCACCTGGTGTTGTCTGATGATAGAAATTCGTTCCCATGGTTACCAGACGCAGTCCTGATCAAAGGGGCACGTCACTAACCTTCCGTCTAATCAGACTCTCTAGCAGTGCCGCCATTTTGCCTGCCTTTTAAATCGGCAGAAAGAAGCCCGACGTCATGGTCCTTTACCCTCCACTGAACTCTGGTGCTTTTGGATGTTTACCACCTGCTTACTTCAATCTATGCGGATAAGGCGTGACGTCACAATTCACGCACCTTATGCGAACTCTAGGGCTTATGAAATGACTAGGCTTGATTATTACTGGATTGGAGAGTGGCGGGAGCCTTGTCACTAGGCTAAATGGGGTCTGTATTCTATACTTACCGTTTCCTACAAGACCCTGGTTTCGAATGTCTGGTTACTGGAGGGGCATGTGACGTCACAAATAGACCTCGTCTCAGAAGAAACAGAGATTTGGAGTATTTGATCTTGCTGGCTCGTTTCCCGAGACGACGATTGGGCAATCGCTTCTTCAAACGGCATCTCCGAGAATATTGAAACTGAATCTTGTCGACAGACCTTAATGCGTATCTCTCTGTAAATGTCTGTATCTTTTGCAATGACTTGCGATAGTTTTATTAACGAAAAGAACTTTTGATTGCTGTTTTGTATTAACAAATATTATCTAGGTCTTCTCAATTCCGTTATTCATCTTATACTTTATTCAGTAGTTCCGTTAAAATTAGTTACTAGTGTGCGCATGTGAACTGATGTTGCGCACGCGCCACGGTGGAACACCCTGGACTCCATAGAGGTGGCGCGTCGCAACTGACCCGTCACTTTCGCTTTTGGTCTTCATCGGCGGACACGTGGTCCATAGGCTCGATGCTGAATTGAGATTTTGAATCGGATTTTATTGGAAAAGAAGCAATCACCTCCAGGCTCGTCGACCAGTAATCGGATATAAAATGAAAAAGGAGATTTGGATTTTAATCGTTCCGTATTGTATTGGATTGATGGAGACTGTCCAGATGTCAAAGGTAAAACTTATATACTCGGCATGCGATGCAATGGCGGGTTTGATTTAAAGCAAGTTCACATTTTTTTTTGTGTTTCACGACCCCGCCAATTGCCGAGCTTGACCTTCCTAAGTGCTAGTGATTTAGATTTTTTCGGTTAACAGTCGAGTCAGTGCGTAGCAATTTAGTGAATTTTCATTCGAGTCATAACCGTGGATTCGATATTCCGTCCTTTCGTTTCCCTTGACGCGGGGACCGCGTGGCACGTTTAACTTCCGCTTGATTTTGTGAACTGCCGTGAATTCTCCCAAACTTTATTTATCTTCATCTCCTTATCGATTAATACAAAAAAAATATCTGACAGATTTTGAAGGCTTCCGGAAATTCGATGTGCCGTTGTAGTAGAAATAAAAGAAAAAAGGACGCGATCTGTTCTCACGTGTGAATCGACTACGTGGTCAAATTTGAAATTCTCTCATTCTTGTAAATTACGTAGGTCCTGACTCAAGTTTTGTATCGCGCTCCATTTCGAGATAAATGTGCCGTTAACCTGAAAATAAATTGTAATCTTATCGAAATTCTATTATAACTAAAATGGTCGTTGGTGATTTGAAAAGTTACCCCTGAGATTCTCTATCCTCTTTCTCTCCTCCGGATTTTGATAAAGAGTTAAATATGGATATAAAGTTGGGTTAGAGAATAGAAAATAGAAAAAAATCTAATTGCCGGGCTAAAATGAAATCCACATTGGGTTCTGATTTTCCGGGCCTGGCTGGCGCCCAAAAACAAACTTTAAAGCATTGCTGCAACGTTTTCGCCATATGTGAGGCGGCAATTCTCCCGCTCACAAAATGGCGCTCAACGTGGGGCAGAAATATTAACAGAACAGAAATATTAAAGGGGATATGAACTAAGTCAATCCAATGGGAACTTTAGAGGGGTTGTGATTATATATATTATATTTCCCTGCCGTGATATTCACATGCCTCCGATTTATCTTTCGACGAATTTATGATTTAAGTTTATGGATATTTTTTAAAATGTATTGATATGATTTCGATTTATTTTTCGACGAATTGATGATTCATGTTTATGGATATTTTTGAGAATATATTGATATGATTCCGATCTATTTTCCGACTAATTTATGATTCAAGTTCATGGATATTTTTGGAAATTGCACATATGTTATTTTCCACTATTGAATTTTTGTCGATATACATATTTATCGGCTATTGGTTTTATCCGGCATCCTCTGTTACCGCTCCTTCCGCTTAACCGTTGCAACATTTTTTTTCCTGTCGTAGCGCAAGTGATAGGGCTTATGATCAGGTGATTAGTCTCACACTCCTGGCGCTCTAGTATTTTGTTTCCTGATTTCGTAGTAAATACAAGACTTTATACAATGGACTTTTTGGACTCGGTAATCGATGTGAAAACTTTCCGGGAATTAAAGAGATTAATAAATTATTTAGACGATGATCAGCTTTCTGGGGCATTGGAGTCCATATAGTTGGAGACTTCCGGTACTCGTAGAGAGAGGTGTTCGCGCTTAAGGAAGGGGGTTAAATTATTTGAGTTGATGTCATCCCACGCCTCAGATGTCACCTCCCTAACCACCGACGCCACTGATCAGGATGACGATGAACTGTCTTCTGACGGGGCAGCAGCGCCGGTGGTTACCACCAGCCCGGTGACCCTCACCGTGGTTTCGTTGTCACGACCACAAGCAACATGACCCTGGCCGCAGAGATAGTTAATTCCGCGAAGCTTTCCGAAATCGTGACAATTACTCAATCTTAAGGTACTGTCATGACACCCCGCGCAAGATCTGCAGTTCTGCCAACCCACATTACCCCCGGAAACGTAGGACTTTCCTTAACCTACGCGAACTTCTACGGTCTACCGAGTTCCTTCCCACTCACAGATCGGCCTCCCCTCCAGATGGATAACGATTTCTCGATTCGTAATGCTTCCAGATTTCCCGAAGATATTCGTAGAAGCACGATAAATCAACCAGGAGTTCCCCATAGTCCCCTTATTGTGGATGCCCGACGGGACACTCTGGGTTTAACGGGAACTAACCAGTTCAGCTCATTGGACTTACCAAGCGTTCCCCATAGCACCCTATCAGAGAATACACGCGCTGATACGCAAAAGTTACCAAAAGCGTCCTAGTTCAGTTCCTCGAATCTACCAAATCTTCTTCATAGAAGCCTTAGTTCTCGAGCAGCCCACTTAAATCCGGGTAATATCCACCCTTCAGAAAAACCGGTTAGTCAGTCAAGACGTCATAGAGTTCAAACTGGTGCAATTCCTAGATTCAGGCCCCAACGGAACATCTTGACAGAGACGATTAGGTTGGATGACTCTTCGGACTCAGAAAACGCTGTAGGCCGTAACAGGATATATCGGGTATGGGACTTCCGAAAGGGTAAAACCTGGAGCTCGATGACGAGTTTAACCTTAGAAGTGCCAGCTATGATAGACTGGATCGTGTTATTCCTTCACCTTGCCGTAACAGTAGCTTGAGAGACTTGAGTAAAATTGTATTAAATTGGAAAATTACCTTTGACGGGAGTTGTAGGACTAGTGCCGAGGACTTCCTTATGCGCGTAGAGGACCGTACCAAGCTTACTAAAGTCTCCGATGATGAACTCTTACTGGCCATGCCGGTTCTGTTGGAAGGCGTCGCGTTAATATGGTTAAAAACCACGAGTTAAGATTCGCGAACTGGGAGCAGTTTAAGAAAGCGTTTGGGTACCGTTTCGTCGATGATGATTTCGAAACGCGCGTAAGAGAACAGATTTATGATGGAACTCAGGGTAGGAACGAGCGCATAGACGATTACCTGACTAATCTTGAAGGCCTAATCAACTTATTTGAAATTGAGATGCCCACAGTAGAACAGTTAGATTGGGCTCATAGGGGACTTAGACCGGAATTTCATAGGGCCCCTAACGCCGAAAATTCCTTCCTCCAAGAATTTGCGTATCGTGATCTGACAGCACAGAAGTCGTCCAAAAATACTTCTTCGGCCATCTTGAAAGACGAATCGATTTCGTCCGTTAAGACTTCGGAAAATATTTCCGAGAATAAAAATAAGCCTCCCAACAGCAATGGTGGGAATAGAAACAATAAGAAGAGCGGAAGTGGCGGTGACAGTTCAAGTAACAGAGGCCAAAATGATAGGGATCATTCGTGAAGAAAGCAGCCGAATTCGAATATCCCCGCTGCCCCTGACCCACAATCGAATTCCCGAGATAGCAACCCTGGCGCTTCGGGCGAGGTCACTTGTTTCAGATGTAGACAGGTGGTCCACTACCAGAAGGGGTGTGCTCAGCCTCGGAGATTGGTTTGTTTCGCGTGTAAAAAGGAGGGCTACACTATCAAAACTTTCCCGGATTGCTCGGGAAACGCAGTACTGAAGCAGTAGGATCGGTCCCTGCTGCCTCTCAAAATCAAAAGACCGTCAACACCAAGTCAGACGTCTCTCTGCCCGTTTTTACTTCCGTTTTGGCTCTAAATGATTTGGACAGTTATAGGGGTGTTAGTATACCCCCGAGGATTTTATTCTGGAAACAGCGTCTTCCGATGAGGCTCCTACTTCTCCCATTGTTGAAGCCCTTGTGCATGGGGAGGATGGTGGTTCACCGCGTCCTGTGGGTACCTTTTCTGTTTCAAAACACCAAGCAGCGAACTGCACCATTTTGTCTAAAGAAGATCCCGGCTTAAGGGATAGATCCTCATCACTTCCGAGTAGCGTCGTTAGAGATTCCCAACCGGAACGTGAAAAATTAGATTTTAATGGGATAGGGGCCGATGAGGGGCCCATTGACTCCTTCTCAGTCGACGCTTTGTTTGATCCCGGGTCAACTAGGACACTTATACGGAAAGATTTAGTTACAGAAATCCTGGACTCCCTCGGTAAAACTTTAGATTACTCCCGCAAATCTTCTATGATAATGGCAAACGGTACAAGGGACGAAATTTTAGGGGTGGTTGAACTGCCCTTAACGATCGGTGAGGTTACTAAGGAATGTGAAGTTAGAGTAGTCACCAACTTGGATACCGAGTTTGTATTTGGCTTGGATGCGCAGTCGGATTTCGATGTGGTGTTTGGTGCACGTTCTAAGGAGATTTGGATGCAAGGTAGGGATGGCGAGGTCCACCCACTCGATACTTGGGTAGCCGCCGAGGAAAACTGTGGTGGTATCTTGGATCTTTCGAGCGACCAGGATCAGGAACTCCAGGATTTGATAAAAAGGAAGATAGTTCCTAAGAGAGAGGGCCAACTGAACGCAACACACCTTGTCAGGCATCACATCGATATTCAGGGCCATGCACCAGTACAGGAAAGATACCGTATAGTATCTCCAAAAGTGCAAGAGGCCATATAAAGTTAGGTTAGAGAATAGAAAATAGAAGGAAAATTTAACTGCCGGACTAAAATTAAATCCACATTGGGTTCTGATTTTCCGGGCCTGGCTGGTGCCCAAGAACAAACTTCAAGGCATTGGTGCAACGTTTTCGCCATATGTGGGGCGGCAATTTTTCCGCTCACAGTTTTCACAGAATTATAATTAGGAGTTCTCTTTCAAATTTTCAAGCTTCCTCTTTCATTAACAGATCATCGTTTTGTCAAGCCAATGTGCGTACTATTCTATTTTTCCATCTCCAGATAAAAAATGATACGTGATAGCAGATGAAAAAATGCACAGGAGAGGGGACTGACCTTCTTTCTCTCATGTCCGATTCATTTTCAGGATTGGCAGCAAACCATTACGCAGGGAAATGAGAAACATGCAAGACCCGGAGCCGGACTCAATTGAAAAAATTCTCTTCAGTTCTCATGAAAATTTATTCGAGTACTTTTTTTAAGCTGGTTCAATCGGAGTCTGGCCCGAAACATTTGCGGGTCTTATATGCCCAACAAAATAGATTACAGTACCCTGACAGAGGTTTTTGATAAGAATCCTTTCGGATTTATTACAGAATATATAGCAATCTTCCAGACGTTATTGAAATTCCATTTTCACGTTTGTTCTCTTCCCATCCCAAAAAGTTATACTTAAATATTTCGTATCGGCATCAAAATGGAACAACATTGAGAAAGAACAACAAAAAACTATAATATTTTTGCTTCAAACTGATACTTTGTTTCTACAGTACTCAATTTTGATGGCCAAATTTCCGATACGGACGGTTACCCATATATCTAGCTGAATTTTGTGGGTCAGTGATCATTGGAGGTTGCTGATGATCGATAGATATCACTTCAGATCTCTGTTCATTATATGTAATTTGATCGTTCTGTTGAAAATCTTTTTGCCTATCCACATGAATTGTTGGAAGTACTACGGTCCCCATATTACTGTGAATAACTTGATCGTTTTGTTGGATAGCGATACCCCTATGGATAGGCCTTTCTGCAGTCCCATAGATAAATTGAGGTCCATCATCACCGAATAAGTTTGGAAGGTGTCGGTGTGTATTAGGGTTGTAAACAGGGATCCCATTGAGCACGCCGGGCTCTTGTTCATTGTTATAACGATTGCTTCCTTGATGATTTGTATTTTGGCTACTGCTTCCGAAAATTATCTGTGGTTTTTTTCCTTCTCGGCTGGTCTCATCCATAGCTGATGATACTTCTGTGAAAAGGCAAGGAAAAAATGTGTAATTTGATGAATCGTCATATATGTGAAGATAAGCTATCATTTGATTATTCATTTAATAATTGACTTCATCTGCATTTCAGCTCCTTTGCTTCTTCTGGACTTTTGCGTGTTTTGCATACCGTTCTCTTGTTTCAAAAATGTCAATATGGAAGTTTACAGTATACTCTAATAAGACGTCCTATTGGAGTAACTGATGTATCAAGTGCAAAACAGAACTCATTTTGTTAGCGTGTAAAGGTCGAAGCCAAAGTGATCGAAAGAGTCAGAATCGAGTGCAGGCACTCTAGGCGTCCGAACGAGAAGACGCAATTAATGAACAAATAGTGAACTTTAGTACCTCCTCCAAAAGTTTTGGTTGTTTTTCTAATCAGACTTGTGTCACAAACGCAAAATGTTGTCTATTGTTGATCATCATAAATTACAAGAAAATTCCACAATTACTCTCTTCAGGCAAAAACAATATTTTTTGACTCTCAAACATAAAAAATTCGCGTTTTTTAGTCTGTGTTGCGACTTTAAAAAGGGTTCTTTCTGAGGCAGTACTACTGCGCATGCGCAGCCCTCTTTTCGGCTATCAGCTGCCCGAAAATGAGCCCACTTGATTCAAGATGGTGGCGCGTTAGCAAACGTAGCAAACAAGTGCCGTGTTCACACTTGTGTGTGTGTGTGTGATGAGTGACTTTCGTTTCTTTCGTT
>WSXT02144770.1:0-10398 GCA_011762715.2 Neuroterus valhalla
GGTTATTGGGGATTTCGGGAAGGGATTTGAGTTGAAGGGTTCAATGTCTGACGATCTCCTGTGGGAGGAGGGAATATTGATATGTAAAAACCCGAAAACGGTATACATGGAGTGTTAAATCTAGATTTTTATTTAAAAAAATAGACTTTCACTAAAAAAAATAGATTTTTAAAGGGAACTTCGAATTATCAATTGGAATAAGTTAAATTTTCAGTTAAAAAACTACTTATAACAAGAAAAACTAACTTTGAACAAACAAAACTATCCCTCAATAAACAAAAAAACGAACTGTCAAAGAAATTATTACATTTATACACAAAATGAAGAAGATTCAAATGAAACTCAAGTAGTTGAATTTTAAACCAGAAAGACGAATGTTTAACTGAAATGATGAACATTTATTGAGAATAGTTCAATTTTCGACAAAAAATTAATTTTCAACCAAAAAATACAGTTTTTGAACAGAATGATTGAAATTTGAACTATAAAAATAAAAATATTATATATTTTTAATATTTACTCTCACTCTTTTCATATTTCCAATATTAATTAATATTTATAATTTATAAATTATAATTTATTTAAAATTAAAAAGAGGGAACTTTAAAATTGTAACGAATTTTGAGTTGGAGGAACGATTTTTAAAAATTCTTCTCTATAAATATTTTCTGAAATTCCCTGTCCTAAGTCAGATAAATGAGGAAAAGCAAATGAAACGTGATGAATACATTTTTTTGAAAAAATTAGGGTGATAATTCTTTCTGTAGGTTCGAGCTATCATCAATTAGATTATCAAATTTGTGTCAGCTAAAAAAATCTGACAGAGAAACAAATTTTTAATAGTCTATGTTGAGTCCAGCGAATCCCCGGTTTTCAATTAAATTCACGGTCATTTCCCGGGTTTTTCCCGGTCTTTCCCAGTTTCCCGGTAAAGCCGTCACCCTGTATACATACATTGTTACTAGTACTAACCTGGCATGAAGTGTAAAAGAAGTGCAGTGATGGGGTAAAGAGATGGACTATAAGTAATATCAGGACAAGCATATCCAAGTACAGAAACGATTCTGTCTGCCACACTTCTGCCTTTTCTAGTCAAGTTATAGGAAAGACAATGCGTACTATCCACAAACGGTGGCAGCATAATAGACATTTCTGGCAGCTCTGCAATCACAACAATTGAAAAACAATTGAATAAAACTAGAATCTCTACCCAAGTTTAAAAAAACATCAAATATAATCTATACATGATTATCAAGTAAAATCAAAATCCTAGCTTACAACTATGTATTACAAGTATTTATTATAGTGCAGGAATAACTCAAAATCAGAAACAGGAAGAGGTGCGAGGACAGAAGAAAATGAACAAAAAGCAGAATTGTGTAACAAAATCAACTGTATTAAAAATAGTTTTATAGAAGATTACATGCAGTCTCTCTTCGTGTGACAAACGTTCTGGCTTCTTCTCTAAATTAAAAAAATTTACCGCCTCCTAATAAATAGCTTGACATAGGTTTCGAATGCATTATTCCGAAGCAACATGTTGCGTATACGTTTGTACAATAATTTTTTCCTCTTCAGGTCCAGATATTGGACGAGAGTGAGCATTGTACAATATTAATAATCTTTCTTAAAACGAAGAGACATAATTTGAATGCCGTGATGAACGATACTTGCATTTAGACTTTTGAGACATTGACTGAGAGAAACCAAATATACGAGTTATTTTTTGAAAGAATGGGATAAACTGACCTGTCGTTCCTAAAACTTGGCTCACCATGTCCCAGTAGAATCCGTCCAGCATGCTCTTCCCGTGAGCATGTTGGTTGCAGAGTGCGGGCCAGAGCTGCGCCCTGATCCCGTTATTGAGTGGCCAAGCATTCTCCCTCAGGATGAGCTTCACTTCTCGCTTCCTGCCAGCTTGCAGCAGGGCGTTTACCTCGTTAAAGGGTTTGAGCGTTTGTTTCTTGCTTGAGGGGGACTCGGGTTGAATGATTATGTTCGATGTATCCACGTGCGGAGGGAATACCTCGTCGATGTCCACGTTGGTTTCCTCCTCAAGTACCGACAACATATTCGGTAGATTGTCCATAGGGGAAGGAGACTGAGTGACCAACATGGCAAGAACACTATGTCGCATCCATGTCGTGTCCCCTTGGCATCCTTGAGTCCTTCACGTTACTTCCTTCGAACGTGAGATTTTCATCTGTAAATCAGATGAAAATATAAATCTCTTATTTCAAAACCAGGCATCTTATTAATACTTAGGTATGATATAAACTCAGAGCGAAATGCTTTCAACTGTTTTCGATTTGGACTTGTTTGGATTGTACTTTTTTTCTGAAAGGTAGCGTTTGTGAATTAATGGACAAAATGACGATTGGAGATTAAATATTTGGAATAAAGAGGTGACTGACAGTGAGTACTCAACATGTGGTAAAATTAATCATGACGTATGGTACACGTTGTAAACAATCTAAAAGACATTGGCCTCTAGGCACGCTCTCTTGCAGGAAAGGAGAGGGACTTATAACATTAGCTATGATAAAAATAAAACGTGCATCGATAATAATATGCTGCCGAGTATATCCAGACATCAATCCGTGCTCTCGCACACTTTGACGTAAATTAAAAAGTGCGGCTAATCTCATTCCAGCAAAAAAGACTGGGTCTTATCTGCATATATTATACGGTCCTAATTCCTTCATTACTTAACATATCAAACTCAATGTTGTTTTGAAATATTGTCCATAAACTTTCAACCAAACTTCAAAAGTTTCTTGGCTTTCATCAGACAAATCTCAGAAGAAAGAGTATCAAATTTTATTCCATAATTTGTGGGTTGCTTTCCAGAGTAAACAATTAATAAAACTCATATTGAAATTTCGAAACCCCTACAAGAAATAGGAAATCTGTTTATTCTCAATTTTAATTACTTTTTTGCGAAACATATTTTAATGGAGCATACTTATGCTTCTGGGCTCGAATGTTATTTCCAATCTGAATAAAAAATACATGTACCGTATACAAAATACAAAAAGAACGATAGAATGCGCTTGTTGTACAAGATAAATACTATCGCCCCGAAAAACCATTTAAACCACTCGATGGTGTAAATATATCTCAGTAGAGGCTAATGCAAGAGTGAGTCTATATACTATGGAAAATTATATCTGTAAATGCACCAGCTTGCAACTTTTACAATCAGAAATATAAAAACAAACGAGAAATACGAATTCATTATATATTTTATAGCTTATCCAAATAACCAAAAAGAAAGAAAAGCGAAGGGTTTTTCTGTTTTATTATTATTTTTTTGCTTTCTGTGAATATGTATTTGAATAATATTTAGCAAACCAAGAGAACCAAGAGAAGTAAAGCTGAAGACTTGGGTGTACTCAAGTCTTTAGCTCTAGTCTTTAGTTGATACTGAACATGGCACTTTTCCAAATCACATGATACTGTACATGTATACACTGCATTACAGCAATGTTTTTCACATTATGGTACAATTTTATAATCATATTTATTCCTTCAGCATATCTAGAAATTAATTATCGAAGATTGCACAATAAAAAAAATCATGAATTTCGTATAGTGGAAATTGGAAAGACTTTTTATTTGTGACCAAAATGCACAATCAGTGCTCTTGCAGGCATTACTCGGCGGGAGAAATAGTCTCAATCAATTATTTTTGTCATTGACGAGATCTCTGAGTACTAATTATTCATACATAACAGTTAATTATGTTTGTAGTGAATAGCCTGCAAAGCTTTGCACCTAATTATTCATCAATCCGCTAGTGACTAGCGTGTGCGGTAATCGCTCGATGTAATTTGCAAGACTTTTTGTTAATTAGGCAATATGCAATTACAGTTATGCATCTTCAACGAAAGATAAGTTTATTTTGAGGCTTGAAAAATCAAGTAAAATCAAAACAGATAAAATAGTGTTTTCTACTACAGTTTTTATCAAACTTAGAAAAATCTCGATCATTTCCCAGTTTCCCGCTCCAGTGACCACTTCAGGTGTTACAAAAAAATCAATATCACGATTGCACACTCCCAGGAAGAGACAACAAGAAAAGACATTTCATTTTGAATATTGATAAAGAATTAATTGCTAAAGTTGTATTTAGAAACAACATAACACTAATTATAAAAAGGCAACCTTATGTTACGCTTTTGTTCCTTCTGAGAAAAGATTTTCTAGCCTTACTCAACAAACGATTAGTTAGTCCATGGGCAATTAATATTCATTAGGTTTGATTGTTACGCCGAGAGCAGACTATTTCACTAGTCATTTTTATTTATCAGGTGAAGCAGAAGACTTGAAAAGTTATAAATTTTTATTGAACGATTTTCATTACAAACTAATTGTCTTAGAACCTACGCTTGGTTTTATTTTAAAACCGTATGAATTTTAAACATTTAAATATCAAAATAGAGTACATACAAAGTAACGTAAGAATAGAGTGAAATAATCAAGTACGTACTGAAAAACAGACTACTGTATAAAGCAATCAAATGATTGCAATTTGAAAAAAAAGAGTACTTTATAGAAATGCGTAACAAGTAAACAATTTTCCAATCATGATAAATCAAACAAGTTAGTTTTATTAAAAAGTTGTTCAATGAGTACTTCACGCGAGAGCGATTCCACTTCGAAATGTGACATTTTTTCAAGAAAATTTTCTCGCAACTTGGAATAATTTCTCCCGTCACTGACATATCCGATATTGTTAAATCGAGCAATTCGAAAGAGTCTCTGACCCTTGGTTTATTTTATTTTGGCTCAGTTCGTCTCAGTCCCGACCCTTCTTCCATTGAAACTTAAATTTGTAATAGAAAAAATTTCCGAGACACTGATTTCCCAAGTTGAGGAGATAAAAAGGTCGCAAAAGCGCAACGACGTTGCGACGGGGATTTGCTATATATGCTTTATGTGATCGATATTTAGACGCCTGCACGTTCGACGTTTTGACCAAAAATTCCGGAAAAAGCGGGGGAACGGGATACTTACCGCAAGTTGAAAAACTGGCTCTAGATTACAGCAGAAGCAGACCCCCGAACATCCCACTGATCCTAGTTCAGTTCGAACGTTCGAACTTCGTTCGCAACAGCTGAAGAGTGCCACAGTTCGAATATCCTCTGTATCACTCGGGCACACACGGAAACACCAATTGACAGAGGCACGACTTCGACAACGTGCCTGATTCCATTGGTTTCGGGGTACTAGTTTCGGAACATAGCTATATTTTGAAATAACATAATAATCGAGCTCGTCCCTCCAAGGTGTAGTCAACTGGTACAACAAACGAAAGTCTATTTAAATCTATTCATCCCTTTTCCTTATTTTTGTTTATATCGTTGAAACGAATCGCGACTAGTAACTCTCGACGACCCTTTCGATAGAATCCAAACAGAACTCGTAAGAATCCGTCTTCTTTATTTTTTACACCACTTTTATCCAATTTTTTTAAAGTTGACACGACTCAACCCGACTTCTTGTGTCTACCTAGGGTACTACTAGGTACTAGGTAGCAAAGCTCGGGATGGGGATTGCGGGAATTCGCTCATCGCTCTACGAAATCCAGGGACGTGTCAACAAAGACTCATATTCCTGAAAAAGTTATGAATTTTTTCGAGATCAGGTTATTATCATAAAAGTAATTCATTATCCAATTATTTTATATAGCAACAAAATTTGTAGGGTGATTGAAAATTTAACACTAATCTTTTGTTTTTTTCACGTTATATTACGTATATTATGGTGACTATAGTGATATAACTGAGCCGAGAAAAAAGTTGAAATCACTTTCTCCTTTCCGAAGTCCCTCAAATTTCCCCTAGGTACCAACCATGTAGTCAAATAACTACAATTTAACTCGAAATTATCAAAAAATTTTGATATTCAAATAAATTTTCCCAGCCGGTCGGGTGGGAGACATCCAAGATGTCTGCACACCGAGGGCCGAATAATAACACCAATTGCATGGGACAAAACTTTATTTGTTTGATAGCTTAGGAAAAAAAGAGTTTTCATCATAAGTGTGCTTCTAAATTATACTTTAATTTCCGAAAGCTATTCAATGAATAAAAAAAATTGATTGAATGAAGAAAATTGATTGTCTGCAACCTTTCAATTATTTTTATTTATTTATAATTTTATTGAATATATTTTAAAAGTAAAAAAAAATCCGTTGCAATAAAAATAATGTTCTTTTCAAGTTTTCAAAAATATGATTGCCTGGCTCTCGACGAGCAGGCATCTTGCCAGCCTACGTCACAATTTGAAACACTAATTTTGGGTTTTCTCTTTTTTCTCCCTTTGGTAAAAGAGATAGAAGTGAACAGTGCGCATGCGCCACCACTTTGAAGCCTAATTGAGTCTTCCAATAATATTACAGTTACCGCTGTCAAAACTCAAAACGTATGCATGGACTATAGAAACCGGTCCCTTTTTTCACTCCGTTGTTTTTTGAGTGTTTTTAATCTTGTAACTTTGGCGACACTGTTAATCTCTATTGGATAAACCGTGCATGTCGAATTTGCGTGTAAATTTGCGTCTTTGTGAATTTGCATAGCCGAGCTTGCACGTATGAAATTGTATTTCACTATAATGCGTGATTTGTTTAACTAATAAAGAAACACGGAAGTTAACATTGTTACAACTTTTTCGTCAACACTTGTCCCTGAGTGTAAGTCTATAAAATGGCAAGCAACGGTAAGTTGAAGAACGACTCAGAAACTGAAGTGAGGAGTAAGTTTTAGTAAGGTACAGTAGAGTTTTGAGGTTATTGTTTTTTTTTTTAATATTGCAGAAGGTGCAGAAAATAGTCAGAGTGAAATATCAACGAAAATGGAAACAGAAAACGGAAATGAAAATGAGGCAATAGAAGATTCTGACAAGATTGTCATCATAGATCCAGAGAGCGAGGTAAGTGTTTTTTTTCGTAACTTCCAGTTTTTTCTCATTTGTCATTGCAATCTTTTTGCTTTGATCTCAGGGTTGCTTAAATTAATCATTTATTCTTATCTCTCTTATATTAGAATAAATAACTTCCAATAATTAGGATCACTATTCAGAACTTAAAATTATCCTTAAAATTTTAGGAGTTGGACTTTAATCACTCGCGAGTAACAAAGTTGGAGAATTTGGAGCCACTGACTCAAATAAAAAAACTATGTTTCACCTGGAATCTGATAAAGAAAATAGAAAATCTAAACACCCTCGTTACTCTCCAAGAATTGGAATTACGTGACAATCAAATCACCGTCATAGAAAATCTGGACGTCCTAGTCAACTTGCAGTACGGAAGAAATTGAATTCTTAATTTAACTCACAAATTAATAATAACGAGACCCAGCGCTAAAGCATTTGTAAAGGAAAAGTGTGGCAAGATTTAATTCAGTAGTTGTAACGCTTTTGTAACGCACAGTTTGGTCTTTTTACTACTACTTCGTGGTTTCAACTGCTGTTGTTAAAAAACCCAGGTTGAATCGAATCTTTGTTTTTCAGGCTCCTCGATTTGTCTTGCAATCGCATCAAAAAGATCCAAGGGCTCGAGAGTTTACGGAATCTAGAGAAGCTGTTTTTATCTTCAAATAAAATATCTCGAATCGAAAACATAGCCCACCTGAAAAGTTTAACTACGCTTGAATTGGGAGACAACAAGATACGTGAGATAGAAAACTTGGAATGCTTAGAAAATCTCGTGAATTTGTACTTGGGGAAAAACAAGATTACCAAGATTCAAAACTTGGAGTCGCTCCGCAATCTCCAGTTGCTAAGTCTGCAGAGCAATCGAATTACTCAGATTGAAAATCTGGGAGAGCTGAAGAAATTGGATCAACTCTATTTATCTGAGAACGGAATAACTGTAATCGAGGAGTTGGAAAATTGTCCTGGAATCACGACGCTAGACTTGGCTAACAATAAAATCAAACAAATTCAGAATATCAGTTATCTTGTTGATTTAGAAGAATTCTGGGTAAGGATTTTTTGCTTGGCCTCGTTTTACATAGAGTAATGTTGTTTATATTTCTCATTCTCTCTAAAAACCTTTAATATATTTTCAATGTTTAAGGCAAATAACAACCTGATCGAGGAATGGCCGACGATTGAGAATTTAGCAGTGAATAAAAAGCTGCAAACTGTGTATTTAGAGCACAATCCGATCGCTAAGGATACAAACTACAGAAGAAAAATGAAATTAATTTTACCTTGGTTGGTGCAACTGGATGCCACCTTATGTAGATGAAGTGATAGTAAATATGCGAAAAAGGACTGAAATTCTTAGGTAGCGAGTGCCATGTGACAGAGAGATCCTACTGACGACCATCGAACCAAGTAATTATTTCATGCACGTTAAGAAATAAGGCATAATAATGCAGAGCAGACTGTGAAATTGAGCTGCTTTCTATTCTGAAGCAGATGTTCTTACATTAAGAACTTATGGAATAAAAACAAGCAGAAAATAAAATTTTATTCCGATGTTAATTGTATGTCTTGCAAGACTAAAAATGAATTTATTTTGTATGTTCTTAATATAATATTTTCAACTAACAAAGAGAGGAGCCATTGTCTTGAAATTGCTCTTATTCTTTCATCGAATCCACATCATCAGACTTTTTCACTTATAATGATCTTACAACTAGAAATAAAGTTCGTGGTTGAATTTACGTTCTATGCCAGTATCTAATTATGGACTAGAACTAACTTTTAATTTTATGTTGTTTACAGAACTTCTACTTCTGTCTTTTCAATTTCCAAGGATAGAATGGTAGAAAACCTTATTTTTAGGAAAATATCAATTGCTGTATAATGTGATATTGAAATTCTGTTCAGTATTTTGTTTGCACCCAAGCTAAAAGTATTAAGAATTTGGAAAGAAAAACATCAGCGAATATCTTTCCTGAAAGCTTTTTGATGTTATTTTTGCGTGTGTAGCGTAGAGAATTTTTTTCCTGACGATGTAAGCAAGAGGAATACCAATCCAGCATCAATATTTAATATAACAAGTTTATTAGAAAGTAAAGTTACTTGTAATATTTTTCAAATATAATTCATCTTTTTATGGTGTGAATTTGTTCTAAACATTATAGAGTAGTTACGTTCGGCAAGTAATGTTATACATATTTTAAAACAATGAAGCGCCAACGATGTGTCTGACATGTGCTGACATTTGAAGTAATTTTAAGAAAATACTGTTTTCATCATGCAATTTTTCTACTTTTAATATTTTGGAAGTTGAACAAAATACAATTTTATTCTATGACTACCGTGAGTGATTTTGTTTATAATTCTCAAAATTTAGTGTAGGAAACTTCAAATTTGAATTGAAACCAAGCAGACGTAGGTACATTACAATGGCGGAAGTAAAAACTGCAACCAAAAAGATTCCTGTACCATATATGCAAATAAAGACGAAAATTTTACGAACACAGGTAATTTGGATTTTGGTTGTGAAGAGTAGATACAGGTACATTTTCCTTTTCAATGAAAAGCATATGAACTGGTCAATACAATTGTCAAAGTTTACCGTCTCGTTAAATCTCGGCTTCGGAAGTGAATCATATTCTCATTTTGCACAATTCGAAAATGTCCTACCATGAAATTCCTAGATCCCCCTAAATTAACTAGATAAATTAAAGCTTTATCACACGGTATCAAGTCAAGTTCCTTGTCTTTTGGCTGCGGTAACTGCACCCTGACAGGTTCAACCACTGGAAGTAGGCGAACATGCGCACAATTAAGGTGCAGTTACGGCAGTCAAAACTAGAGACCTAAATAGATGGGTAGGTGCATCCGCCATATTGGATCCATGCAGCAGATGGAGTATGTGTACGTGTGCAATGTGCATTACACGCGAGAATTGAAGCTTAATTGTGATGAAATTAGCGTTTTACATAACCAAATAATAGTTTTGATTTGTTTAGAAACGTGCCACACAGCCTACACAGGCGGTTATTAAACTTATGTCAATAACTTATTCATTCAAGTCAACATAAAAAAGTAGGTACATAAGACTTAGTAGAAAGAATGTGGAGAACCTATTTGGCGTATTTTTGTGTTTCTTGCATGCACGGAAATAAATTGAGCGCATTGATCATAAGAGGGCGTCTCCGCGTGAAACTCGGCAGAAGAATTGTCCAGAAACAAAAAGCGGAAGAAAAAAAAGGTGACAATTCTTTTACTGAGTTTCACGCGAAGACGCTCTGACACGGTAGAAGTATTATCCAGAAACAAAACGCGGAAGAAAAAGGTGACAATTCTTTTACCGAGTTTCACGTGGAGACGCCCTTTTATGATCGGTGCGCTCAATTTGGTACAACAGCGGCACTTATAGGCAACTTCGTTGCGCCAAACTGTAGTACTCCAATACGCCTTCTGTTTATG
>WSXT02144781.1:0-10398 GCA_011762715.2 Neuroterus valhalla
AACTCTTAGTTAAATAAGCTTATTAGTAGTATTCGGAATAAATAAGCTTACTTAACGTATTTAAGAACAGGAATACCGCGAAATATTGCACTTATTTTCTTAATTCCGAGTATATTCGGAAGTGACTTGCCCCTCGGTTTCAGGTTGAAAGTTAAATCATGTGGTTGAAAATCACATTTTGGTTCGAAATCTCATATCTTCCTTTTGGAAAATTCAACTCTTCTCTGAAGGATTCACCTCTCCAGCCTGAAAATTTAATTGACTTTTTTTTCTCTCCCCTTTTTTTTTGTCTAAAATCATCTTTTTTGATTGGAAGCGTGATTCCTTTTTGTTTGTTTTTTTCAAGTTGAAAATGTAAATAATTGGTTGAAAATTGATAGAATATTTCGTTACTCATCGAGCAATTTGAAAATTAAGAAATGTTAAATTCGAAAAAGAAACAAAATCAAATTGTTTTATAACGTTTGGAATTCGAGTTAAACCTGCAACTCCTAACAATTACATAAAAAACCCAAAATCCAAAGACTGAATCTAGACAAAAACCTTCGAATATACCTTTTATAAAAGAAACGTGGAGAAAACAAGAGGAAGGATAAAAGAGAAAGCAAACACTGAATCCCCTCCTTTCTCTGGGTTCTGACCTGCTGGGAGAATTTTCACTTTTTTAAGGGTGTTGGTTGAGCATCAAACTGTTGGTAGATATTTCAAATATCTTTGTTTTGTATTTTTTTGAGCAAAAGAGAGATGGAAGATGAAAAAAAGCCGAAATATAGAAAAAAGAGAAAGAGGGGGATTTGGTGGCTGCTTTTTCTTCTTGATCCCTCTCTTTTTCTTCAAGTTTCTTTATTAATAGGTATATTCGAGGGTGTTTGTCCAAATTCAGTCGTTGAATTATTGGTTTTTTAGGTGATTGTTAGGAGTTGCAGATCGAGCATTCTATTAGAAATTTAACTGTCATCTAAAAAAAATCCTTTTTTTTTGTATAGTGATTTAACTGTTTCGTAATAATTGGCAACTATTTGGTCAAAAATTGATTCTTTTCTCCCAAAAAATAATTGTTCACGTTTAGGATTTCAATGATTTTAGATAAACTTCAACCTTTTTGCTCTGAAGTTCACCTATTTGGTAAGAAAGGCAACTTTTTGATTGATAATTTTGTAAGAATGTCAGCTGTTTCTTGAAAACCAAACTGGTGTATCGGCAATATGACTTTTTGAATAGAAAATCTGACACATTTTTTTGAAAAGTCATATTTTTCAGAAGAGAAGTTCTTGTTTGAATATTCGACTATTTGGTTGACGATTCTTATTTTTGAGGTAAGAAATTCGTCTATTTAGTTAGAAAATAAATTTCCTTGGTTGAATATTAATTTTTATCGGTAGGATATACATCTTTTCTGATTTTAAATTATACTATTTTGATATAAGACATTTTGATTCAAAGGGGGTTAGGGCGTAGTCGTATATGTGACGTCATCCTAGGGGGTTCAAGCTTTGTGTAATTATTTGTTAAGAAGAAGGGAAGGGTTAGAGAAAGTTCTCGAAGAAGCATGATGTCACTTCGAATGTTCCAAACTGTGGACATTCTCAAGTTCGGAGACTCCTAAACTAAACAAGAAATTCCAAAGAAAATAAGAGGGGAGAAGGATAAGGAGAAGGTTTTTTGTCAGCAAGTAGTATAGAAGAATTCGGATTTAAAAAAAAAATGATGAAAACGGGACAAGATAATGTTAACGAACGGATGGAAATAGTAAGAAAGAAGAGGAAGAATATCAGAGAATACAGCTGAGGAGGAGGTCAGCGAAAGGGGATAGAGGTATCTGGGGTCAAGAATACAAATAGAAAAAAAGAAATTAAGGAAATTGGGAAAAGAGAAAAGCAGTGTGGAAGAAAAACAAAAGAACAAGTATAATAATGAATGTGGTAAAAAGAAAAATGAAGAGTATGGAACTTATGATGAGGAGTCAGAAACGGATGAAGACTGGAACGGGTAATGAAGTATGGAAAATAGTAAATAGAGAGAGTGTAAAATAGAAAAGAGGTAATCAGGAGATTGGAATGTTAGAATGAACATTTTGTATTGAGGTTCCTAAGGAGTAGAAAAGGAAGCGCTGCTATACAAAGCATAAGGGAGTTTCGGGGCAAAGTGGATACAATCAAGGTTAAGAAGGTATACATCGATCACGATCTAACGTGGAAAGAGAGAGAAATCCCAAGAATGCTGAATGACAGAATCAGGAGAGGAGTTAAGGGAGCGGTGAAGGGAGGATATAGGAAAATAAAAATAGAGGAGACAATGCTGGTTTGGGATGAGGAGAATAAGGAGTTGAGATAAGGCGGAGGGACTTATTTCGTAGAAAATAGGACGGTAGGGAAACAGAAGGGTGGTGGAGTGATAGAGGAGCTCTTTTGGAATGCAGCAGAGATAAAAAAGAAAGATGAGGAGTTTTAGAGGTTACTGCAGGGATTTGATGTTGTTGGACTGGTAGAAACGTGGGTAGGGGGCAAGGAGTGAAGCAGGTTTTTTCTATAGAACCAAGCTACCAAGGGGGTTTAGGTGGAGGCTTTAAGAGGTTGTCAGGTTAGAGAAGAAAGGTAGAGCTAGAAAGGGGATTATAACAAAGATCAGGGAGGGTTTTGACGAAGAAATTCACAGTGGTGGTAAGGGGAAGGGGGTGCGAATAAGGGCTGTGGCGATGAGAGGGGTGACGTGTGAGTTTGTCAATGGACACGGTTATGAATAAGGAGGGGGATACATCAAGAGACTGGATGGTGGATAAAGGGTAGGCGGTCACGAATAGTATGATAACAGGGGACGAACATGAAGAGTACACGTATTTGAGCAACGAAGGGGCATCAGTGATAGACAATGTGGTTATGAATAAGCAAGAGTAGAAGGAGACGGAGAGATTCGCACTAGAAGGAAGGATAGGAAGGATAGGATCGGAAAAGAGGGAGAGGCGGTGTGAGGCAAGGAGAAGATGTTTCGATGGAAGAGAGATATTTATGGACGGGGGAAGCTATAGCGAAATACCAGGAGCAGTTAGGAGAAATAAGTTTCGAAGAGGAGTTGGTGGAAGAGATATAGAAAAATCTGAAAAAAAGGTGAAAAGGTGCGTGCAAAAGAAAAGATTTAGAAAGAGGACAAAAGGGATGGTGAAACTTTGGCGGGATAGGGAATGCAAACAATCAAGAGAAAGGTTGGAAGGTAGTACAAGAACTGGAATGAGGGAACCGCGAAGAGAGGGGAGTACGTGGAGATAAGGAAGGAGTCTAGGTTGATATGTAAGAGAAAAGAGAAAGGGAGAGATAAGGATCTGGAATAGGAGGTGAAAAGTGTTAGGATCGAGAGGGACGTGAGCAAGATAATAGATATAGGTTAAGAGAGCATAGAGAGGGGACAAGCGAGAAGATCGGAAGTGAGGAATGGAGGGAGTTTTTTAATGAGTCATTTCAGGGCTTAGATCAACGACAAAGAAATAAGGGAAGTACAAGAGCGAGTCATGAAAGGGAAATGGAGTTGAATGACGAGAAGATAGAGATATAAATGGAAAAGTTAAGAAAGTTGAAGGCAGCAGGCTTGGACGGGATGCAGAACGAGGCATGGATATTTAGTACAACATCAGTTAGAGACAGACTAAAAAAGGTAGTGAAGAAGGTTTGAAGAGATAAGCAGGGAAATTATAGAGGAATCACATTGATGAATTGGCGTACGAAGTATACGCGATGGTATTGGAGCGGCGGAGAGGCTACGGAATGATGTCGAGGAGAAAGGTTGCCAGCAGTGTTGGCCCTAGTAAGTTACCGAGAGAGCTCCAGACCTATTTCGCGTTCCGCCTAGGGAAGACGCCATATTGGAACTTGAGAATAGGGTAAATATTTGAAAGCTTGATCTATGAAGAAATCTAAAAAGAATAATATCTATACAAATATACATATGGAATGTATGACAATAATGCTAATATTTTTTGCAGTTACCTTGAAAAGTTGAAAGAAATTAGGTTATCAATGAACAAATGATAAAGTAGAAGTTTTCAGAAAACTATTATACAATAAAAGTATTTGGAAATTTTTATGAATGCAGTTTGCATTGATGTAAACGTTGATTTGGTACACATCGAATTTTTGTTCATAAGTGATTCGTAAGTTTCGTAAACAATATTTATTCCATTCACACTGATATACGCTAAGCTTGTTTTGTATCTCTAAATAAAACTCAACTATTTAGAATATTTAGAATTCCCACAAATTATTAAATATCATTATCAACAATATTTTATTGATGACATTTTATCAATTTTATATTTATCTGGGCCCATTACATTTTTACAGAAAATTAAATTACGCCTAAAAAATATGAGCATTATTGTCATACATTTTATATGCATATTTGTATAGATATTATTCTTTTTAGATTTCTTCAAAGATCAAGCTTTCAAATATTTGTCCCATTCTCAAGTTCCAATATGGCGTATTCCGGCTAGAGCTCTCTCGGCAACTTACTAGGGCCAACACTGGTTGCCAGTGATGCAGGCGAGATTCAGAGCAGGTAAGAGGACTATCGATAATATTTATATTTTGCAGCACGTGTTGGACAGAGAAATATCGAAGAAGGGGTCAAAAGTTTACGCGTTTTCCGTAGATTCCAAAGAAGTGTTCCAATCAGTGTATAGGGGGAGGTTGTGGGAGGCGATGGAGGAGAGGGGAGTAGAAAAAGGGTAAGGGAGGTGCATGAAGGGTTTCTGGATGGATAAGAGCTTGAGGCAGGGGTGCCCGCTAACCCAATGATTTTCTCGATCTCAATTGCTGACATGGACAGGAAGCAGGAGGAAGAAGTGGTAGAGGAAGTGAAGGTGGAAGGGGTTAGAATTTGATCGCTCGCGCTTGCAGATGACATAGTGTTGTTAGCAAAAAAAATGGGAGGCCTTGAAAGAAATGGTGAAGAGAATGAGAAGATACATGGATCGGAGCCGGTTAGAGTTGAATGCAGAAAAGTTCAAGGTTATGGTGTTCAGGAGAGGGGGTGGAAGGGATAAAGAACGCGATTGGAAGTGGGAGAAGACGGCGGTGCAGGAGGTGAAAGCGTTTGTGTACCTGGGTTTCCTATTCAGGAGGAATGGAGAAAAGAATGATCATATAAAAGAGAGAGTAAGAAGGGTAAATTTGTCATGAGTCAGGTGTGCGGATTGGGAAAGGGGTTGTTTGCAGATGAATTTGGAAGGGGGATGGAGCTGTTTGACTCGCTTGTGATGAGTGTGCCACTGTATGGGGTAGAGGTGTCCGAGTGGAGGAAAGTGAAGAGCTGAATAGGGTACAGGAGAGGTAAATCGGATTGACACTAGGGTTGGATAGAAGTACGCCTAGTTGTATTGTTGGGAGGGAGATGGGGAGAACGAGTTTAGGGATTCTGCTAGGTAGCCAAACATGAAAGTATGAGGATGAATTCTTAGAAAAGAGGAGGAGTAGGCTAGTGAGGGAGTGTTGGTAGGAGAAGAAGACCATGAGAGGAGATGGAATGGTGGGGGACGAGAGAGAAAAGTATTTTAGAAAAAATGGTCTGCATGAGGATGAAGTGAGAAGAAGTCACGAGGAGGAAAGAGAGGTGTATTAGATGCTTAAAAGGAACGACGTGGAGTGAGAGAAGGCAGAAGAGGAGGAGAGGATAAGAGAGTCAAGGCATAATGAGAAATATGGGCGGAATATGCCAAAAGACAGATCGCGATATTTGTGTGAGGAAGGAGAGTAAGGAAGTCAGGGGACAATAGCAAGGGTGAGTGTGGAAGCATTAAGGGATTTTATAGGTTCTGGCTTCCTAAGGAGAAGAGAATGTGCAAGTTGTGTGGAAAGGAGTATGCAAAGGTAAAACACTGGATGGAAGAACGCGAGTAGGTGGAAAGGAGTGGAATAAGCATGGAAGTGAAAGACTGCATGAAAGAGGAGAAAAAGGCGATTGCATGGGTGAAGGGGGTGCTGGGTAAGATGGAGAGGGAGAAAAGGAAGAAAGAAGAGTTAGGTTAGGGGCAGAAAAAATATATAATCTGGCATATGCGGATGATATTGTGTTGTTGGCAGAGAATAAAGAATGAATGGCGGGTTTTATTAGGTGTATAGGAAAATACTTGGATAGCAAAAAACTCAAACCTTTTATGGCTAAAACCAAAGTCATGAAGTTCAGAAAGGGTAGAGGGAGAAGAAAAAACTGAACAGCAAGATGGGAAGGTGAAAAGTTAGAGGAGGTAAGGGGATCTGAGCATCTTGGTTTCATTGTGCAACCTCAAGGGGAACATGTAACACATTTCAAGTAAGGTAATAATTAAGCCTCGGGGCTAATAAAGCAGATATGGGAAATATAAGAAAGAACGTTGAAAAGATTGGAAGAGATATTTTAGAAGGACATTAGGAGAAGACTGGAGAACTCCAGATTATATGGTAAGAGAAATGGTTAAAAAGGACAAACGAGGAACAAGGGCGTAAAGGAAGTCGTAGAAATTCGAACAGGAAATAAGGGTGGAAAGGGGAGGGGAGTTGGGGATAAAGTGTTATAAAGGCGTTGAAAGAAAAATCAAAGAGGGCCATAGAGTTCACACGATTGGAAGAAGAAAGAAGATTTATTTTGGAGATCGAAGGTTGAGATGAGAGAACTAGATAAGAATAGAATAGTTTGCTGAGGCATCCTCAACATTCGAGAATTGCAATTGATGTGTAACAGATTTAAAAATACGATAGAATGAGAGATGTTAGTTACCTACGTATTTTATTATTAAAAAAAATATTAATTATTTCCCAAAGTAAATATTCAATTTTCCAGATTTTCTCATACCTCTCAAAAAGAATTTTTTGTCCTGGTGATGTAATTAAGTAGCTGCATACTACGAGCAATGTTTCTCATAAAAAGTTTCAGTTTCTGTTTTTATGTGTTAATCAAGAAAGGTTGTTTATACAACCTCGTAAAAACGATGTTTGACTCTGATGAAATTTACCCTGCCCTTTACATGGAAAAAGCGATTTAATTATTTATCCAGTTATTCTGCATACGCTTATCTGATTTGACAGTACTCCCATAGCACAGAAGAGATAAATGGAAGAAACAAAAAGAATTGTGCGAATATGATCAAGAAGGAGTGTATTTGACGGATCCTTGAAGAGGGGAAAAAATGAAGAGATAAGAGTCAGCTGCAGGTTCTTTCGTTTGGATTTCTATAGATAATTATTGTTAACTAGAAAGAGGTTTTATTACGCATTTTTCATTAATTTCTATATCATGTGTCATCTTATTCAATTTTCTATTTAATCGAGAATTAAACATTTCTTCAACAGGGTGGCGACTTGACTTGGAAACTGGGAAAGATCGGACTATGACCGGGAATTTTATAAAAAGCCGGGATTTTACGTGACTTCACCTGAGAAAATTTACATTTCACCGTAATAATACGAATAAGAGTCTCTTTCTTGTTTTAAATCAAATAGAGAGCTTATCATTTTATTTGAAAGATGTACATTCCTTTAGTCTGATTCCAAAACTTTTCAAATATATCTATACTTTATGAGAGAAAGAATGTTTTTTGTTTCCCATTATAATACAAACTGTTTCAAATTTGTTGCTCTGTGAGTTTTTTTGGATGACTCATATTTGATGATCCAAATGATGATAGCTGAAAAATACAGAAAGGATTGTTTTGTTTTTTTCAATTTTTTAGAAACGTGTATTTATCACGTTCTATTTGCTTTCTTCTCATTTATATGATTTGGGAAAAAGAATTTAGGAAAATAATTATCGTTTTTATTCAAGGGCAGGGAGTTTCAGTAGAGAAGTATAATTTCACTTGGAACGGGGACTTTTTAAAATAATCATAATTCGAATTTAGAAGAGAGGAATTTAGGAGAATCGCTCATCGAATTTGAAATTCTTCACAATTTGAAAGTCCATTCTCCTTGATTTTAAACGAAAAAACTACTCCAAGCAGTTTTTGGAGTAGAAGTAGTGTTTCGAATAAGGAATATTTCTGAATTATGATAGAAAAATTGTTTACATTGTTACCTGGGAATTCATCTTTTTTTTTAGTTAAAAAATCAACTACATGGTTGAATGTTAAACTCTTTTGTTTGAATTTCATTTTTGTTTTGAGCGTGCATTATATAAATTAAAATTTATCTCTGCTTGAAAATGTTACTATTTGGTTGAAAATCAATTTTTTCTAGGTAGAAATCCAAGTATTTCGTTGAACATTGATTTTGAGAATTCATACACTTTGAGGAAAATTAGTCCTTTTTGTGGGAAATGAGTCTATTCCGCTTAAAGATTCAACATTCAACCTGAAAATTCATCAGTTTTGTTGAGAATTCATTTCATCAACTGAAAATTTAATTGTTCCATTTCTAGTGGAAAATGATTCTTCTTCAATTCAGAATTAAAAAATTTTGATGAGAATTTTTCTTCTCGGATTAAAAATTGAATTATTTTTCAAACAATCTATCTCTTGGTAGAAAATGATTATTTTCTTTGAAAGTAAATTTCATTGTTCAAAAATTCTTTTTTACGGTTAACAATTCAGGTTGAACAGTCGAATATTTTTCATTTTTAATCGAAACGCCATCTTGTTGGAAACTCTTATGTTTGGTTAGAAAAGTAATTTTTCGAATCTTAATTGTTAGTATTCCATTCTTGGATGAAAATGATCATTTTGATAGTTCAAAACTCAACTAATTTGTTAAAAAATTGTATTTCTTGGTTGAAAATTAATATCTAGTCAAAATATCAACTGAACCGCTGGCGATCAAAAGGGGATACGCTGGAAACGCCGTCGTTTGAGTTGGCCCCTGGGTCATATTTTTTTCAGGTTCATTTTCAATTTTACACAAACAGATTCCAATAGGAAATTTTATTGTGCATATTTTTAGTCCTTTGCATAAATTTGATAGATTTATTAGTTTTCGAAATAATCAAGAAAATGTTTCTTTTTTCTGCAATCTCAAAATGCGATTTTTTTTGTGTTCAACTCGCCATAAGTTTTACATTATTGAATATTTTGTGATAAAAATTTCAGGAAATCTGCACCATCATATAAAAAGAATAACGGTCTTTATAGGATTTCAATTGATTGTCATTAAAAATTTATAACGATTTTTATTCTTCTCATGGCGTAAATTAGATATTGGAAGTTTCAAACGCTTCGGGAGTCGAGCGAATTTTCAGAAAATTAAAATTAATGGTCACCCAAACTTTAATTAGGATTCAAGGAAGTTTTTGTGGAAAATGCCTGGCAATTATGTTTTATGGTTTCAAAGTCAAAATTGTTTTGAGATCTCCGCGCTGTCCCGTACGCGTGCTCGCTCGTCCTGCAATGTCGACGTCTGTACACGGAGAGAAAAAACGTGCATTGGGTGTATGGAAAATCCATACAGTTTATGTTTAGGGTCTTCATAGAAGAATAGTACGTGGTTCGAACATTTTTAGTTCGAATCCCATAGAACGGAAGTATAATGTTACGCATAGAACAGTAGCACAGTTTTCATACATTTATTGTATAGGCTCAGCCTTGGACGTACTTTTAATGTATGAGCGTCAGACTCCGTATGTATGGACGGATCATACCCCGAATGCTCGGGCTCCATACTTTTGGGGTATGTGAGTATCAAGCGTCGACGCGAGGTTGGTCTCGGGGACTTGTCATAGAGGGGCGCGCATGCGCGCTTGAGTTCAGTGAACAGCAGCATATGTATTTTTTTCTTTTTTTGATTTTCCAATATTCGACGATTTAAAAATATACATCGATTTTCGTTTGACCATGTTCGCTCTAACAAGCGCGATTTATTTTTCGGATTATGGGCAAATGTTAGAATATCTGTCAATAATATTAAAAGAAGTATTATAAATTTGTAAAAACATTTCGCCTAATTTTTATTTTTTCCACTTTCGACTTGATACTTACAAATTTTGAGACTTCTAATGAGCGTGATTAATTTTTCTAAGGGTGGACAAACGTCAAAAATTTAGATAAAGTTATCTTTTATTCATCAGGATTCAAACTACTATAATCTACACGGAGAAACCCAAACACCGATGATTCTTGCGTTTGATACGACTCAGTCGTGTTTGGGCGTGAAAAAAGCGTCCAGACACTACTGAAAGCTGCGTACACGCCATTTTTTAGTATCCACGCACGATTCATCAGTGTTCACGCAGTGGCCAGTGATGTCTTACGCAATAGTATATTGCGCAACAAGGGGCGAAAGGCAACGATTTCACGAGTGTGAGTTAGCTGCCCGTGCGAAGCGAGGGCAGATACACACGAGTTAAATCGTTGCTTCGCCCCCAGTTGCGTATACTATTTTTCATCATACCAATAATCGAAAATTCGATTGAAGATGCCTGTGAAGCGAGTCGAGAATCGAGTTTCAA
>WSXT02144792.1:3711-24437 GCA_011762715.2 Neuroterus valhalla
GCATTCTTCGCTACTTGTACAATGCCTACGATTCTGTGTACACATTCTTACAGGGTACATAGATTCTCACTTTCTAGCAATTCGAGAAAAGAATTTCGGGAAAAAATCGAGAACCTCGAACAAAACAAATTTTGGAGCCCTAGCTGTCAGACTGTCTTCAGATACTCACTGCCTCACTGTTAGAGCTGATACACTAAACTGCTCTTACTTAACGGAGTGTTATAATAAATGATATCTTGTGTGAACAATGGTTTAAACCATGATTTGAGATAAGTATGCGAGTGAGGGGAGGTTCTTAAGATTCTGCATTTTTTTACTTGAGTCCATATCATTGGTTCAATGAATAATTTTTGCACTCCAATATCGCAAACAGTAAGGTTACCCGATCTCAAACCTCTTGATCCAGCACCAAATTTATATAACTCAAAGATTAAAAATAGTGAAATTCAAAGTTTATTCATGTGATCAAGGTTGGACTACTCCCAAAAAGTAATTAAAAAAGATATATGAATAAGGGAAATACATTTCTTTATTTTGCGATCAATTTTTTTTACAATTTCACATAAAATTAAACTTAAAAAAAAATCATCAACGATCTATTCTGATTTGCTTCTCCGCTTTACAATAATTTCTTTTGGAAATTCCAATGATTTGGTAAATCATTCAATCATATGGTTGGAAATGTTTCATCTTTGATAGGTTATATTTTCGTGTTTGAAATTCGAATGTTTTGAAGGAAATTGGTTTTTAGGAACAAGCACTCAACCATTTAACTGACATTTTTCTTCTTGTTGACTAAAAAATCTTACTAGGTTGATGAATTATCTGTTTCATTGACATTTTTTTCTGTTTGTTCGAAAATTCATAACTCTTCTCGGGAATTTCACTTCTCTGTTTGAAATTACAATAGAATAGTTGAAATTTTTTTTTCTTTGAAAATGCAAATTCTCAGGTTGAAAATTCAACGATTTGATTGGACTTTTTCTCTTTCTCGATAGGAAAACCTTTAACGATCAAAAATTGAACCTTTTTGTAGAAATTCACTGATTTGGTACATAATTCAGCCATTTACTTGAGAACTTTATGTTCTCTCAATACTCGAATAAATTTTTTGAATTTCATTATATGCTTGTCAGAAAATTAACAGAAAATCAAGAGGAAACTGATCAAATAAAAATATGGAAAGGATTTGTGCATAGAATACGTATTCCCATGTTGAGATCACTCCAGGATTTTCAGCTGAATCAATTTCCACCCTTTGTATTTCCTGTGATGACGCAAAACAGCAATATACCTTAACTGGATGCTTTTTTTTGGTATTACAACCAATTTTTCCAAGAAAAAAAAGATAAAAGATAAAATTTGAATGAAATGGCATTTATTACGAACGGTTTGTATTTTGTGTCCTTTTGGAATTGTTTCTAGTTCAGTAACAATATGAGAAGTATGTTAAAGAAGATTGTTATCGCTTCTGTGATTCAAAGTAAAGAAGAGCTGGTTCTTATATTTATTTTGACGAAACATTACATTCAAAGATTAAAAATCTCTTTTTTCTCGAAAAAAAAAACACAAATTGAAAAAGTAATACATTGTTACAAAAAATTGTACTCCGTATAATCTATTAATTATACCCTCACAAAATGTTGAAAGTTAACCTGATTGCAAAATATAATTCAAGAACCTCCCTTTCTAGTTCAGCAATGATAATAAACTAAGTGTCTTACTTATTAGTTCATTTCTCAAATCTTTCAAATTTGTTCGAATTTGCAAGATAAATTGGCAATTGTATAATTTTATATATTCCAGGAAGCGTAACGATTCTCATCTATTTTTTGCTATTCACATTTCTAATCCTTGTCAAAAAAGGACATTTTCATTCGTCAAAAAGCTATGTTCTTCTCATTGCAGAAAGCAAAAAATTTTACTGAACTAATAACAAATGTTTCTCAACATACAGCTCTGAAGTAAACTCTCGAGAACACGTTGTAAAATTATTTTTCTGCTTTCAAAATATAGGAAAAATTTTATAATCCAAAGTTTACCAAGATAATGTTCTCTTTTATGCTGTAAAATTTTATTCTTCGTCTTTATTCAGTTGTCATATCCATTTCTCCATACATAAGTGATGATTTGTTGTCTTGAATTGCAATACACTATTTCGCTACTCTTTAGTATGGATGAATGAAATATGGATGAATTGCTGGAATAGAATCAGATAACTAAGAGTATATTTGGTCTCAGGAATAAATTGGCTGATCTAAAATAAACTGAAACACGTTATAAATATTAGTTATTTGTAGGAAAATTTGAATTTTGGTTTGGAAAAGCAACTCGGTTGAAATGTCGTTGCAGAACATGACTGAGAAATCTCCCTATGTTTTAAATTCAACTTTTTCCTGAGAATTCATCTACTTGTATTGGAAATTTACTTCTCCTATACGAAATTAAATTTCTGCCATTAAAAATTCTTTTTTTATGGATAAAAATTTTCATCATTTTTGGTGCGACCAAAATTTGAATTTTTGATTCATTAAAAAAAATTCAAAAAGTTGTTTTTATGATCTTGTAGGGTTTCCAAAATAAAATGTTTTTACATTCTCATCATAATGAGAAGGTATTGGTTTTATGTAAAGATCGACTTTCGCGGAATTTATGAAATCTCCACGTTTTGAGACTTCCCGATTCCGAAGAAGTTGTTTTCTACGTTGTTGTCTGTCTGTCTGTTGTCATCGTTGCAGTTTTAAGGACTTATCGGATTGGATTGCCCTTTAGCACACATTTTGAGGGATCAAAAAGACGGGTCAGGTTCGTTAACCAGATATTTTTGACGAAAAATTGAAGGGGGAAGCATTTTGGAAATTTTTTGTACTTTTTTTCCAAGACCTAAAAACTGTAAGTACGGTTTCTTGTAGTGAGGGAAATTTGGAACAATTTATCCTGATCATTTTTTTTCTATAAAAACAAGATTGTCAGATTTATGGTATTTTCAAAATCCAAAAATATAAACGAAAATCAGAATTTTTAGCCAAATACCGCACAAGATCATTGCTACAACTTTTTTAATTTTCTCGTAAAATCCAAAACTCCAATTTCGATTGCACATAAATAATGAGAAATAATCTGTGAACTCGATTACTTTCGAATGAATAGTATGGCTCCTTGTTTCTTCTGCAAAAACAGTCTATTAATGAAAAATTCCCGTTTGAGAACATAATTGTTTTTTGAAAGAATATCTAAAATTTTTTTTTCTTACGAGGTGCATAGTTTTGGAATTAATCCAAAAAATCAACATTTCAAATAGAATTCAATTTTCTGGCAAAACTTAACGAGATACAAAGAAAGGTTTGAAGAGAAAAACTGTTCTTTTTGGATGGTATTCGTGGTTTTTGTTTCAATTGTAATTATATTGAAATGAGAAATACATTACCTACTTTTTTTTAACAAAACAAGGTACGAGGTACATAAATTATTATTATATACATTTGATGCATTTGAGTTGAAGGTAATATAGAAAATTACAAGTTTCGGACAGAATTTGATCAAGTGCGCAGCGCGAGACACACGATGAGAATGTATTCGTCAAAGCCGGAGAAGCTTTAAAAAACGATTATCTACAATCATCAAATACAGCATTCGGCATTCTACTTTTTAGTTTCAGAAGCTTTATACACAAAAATTGGGAAGTACAAAGACCGGGCGCGTAGCGCGAGGTAAATTCTAAACCAAGCGCGGAGCGCGAGGTACACTTATCATCGAGCGCAAAGCACGAGATTCGAAAGACGCGCGCTATAGTCGCGCTCAAACCTGCGAGCAAAGCAAGCTGCGCACGAAGCTCGCGATGAGAATGTGTCCGCGCGGCGCACAGTGATTTAAAATCCCAAAAAGCTGTCCAAAAATCAGAATCTTGATATTCCACTTCGTTCGAGTACCCATGTAAGGTTTTTGGGGTCGCTGATTTCGAAAATGAAGTCAAAAATAAGGATTCAAAAAAGCGGACCCGAAATGGCGGAGATTTCTCGAAAAATTTTTGTAGGGTTCACTGATTTTGAAAATGCGGTAAAAATAAAAAATTCAAACTGTCGGAACCGAAATGGCGGAAATTTTTCTAAAATTTTCATGTATTTACTTGAAAATGAGTATGAATGGGTTTTTGGGGTCGCTGATTTCGAGAATGAAGTAAAAAATCTAAAATTAAACATGGTGGACCCAAAATGGTGTACGCTTTTTCAAAATTTTCCTTGCATTTACTGGAAAATGATCTAAAGGGGGTTTTGGGGTTGCTGATTTCAAGAATCAAGTCGAAAATCCAAAAAAGGAAATGGCGGTTATTTCCTGAAATTTGTATTGTATTTTATTGGAAATTCGGATTAATAATGGAATCAAAAAAATGTATTTAAACTTTTTATTAACTTCAATTTTATTCAATGTTATCTCGCACGAGGAAGGAACGTCTGCGCTCTAAAGAACTTCGCAAGACTAAAAAATCATAGAACCTTTATGGGCGCAGTGGTGATAAAAACGCATTTCCTACACAACCAGAATAAAACCTATTGCGACGTCAAATTTCGTTTCTAATAAAATGCATTAAAATCTTGAGGGAGTGGTAACACTCATATGCTATGAAAGAAACAAACATGCCATGGGAATTCTCTGATATCCACCATGTTGATTGGGTTTTGATATTATATAGTTCTGCCATAAACATACGTGACAGAAACCATATAATCCAACATATCCACTTGAAAATGAGTATTCAGGGGTTTTAGGGGTCACTGATTTCAAAAATAAAGTCTAAAATCCAAAATCGGAAATGGCGGATATTTCCTAAAATTTGTATTGTTTTTTATTGGGAATTCGAATTATTAATGTATGTAAACTTTCAATAACTTCAATTTTATTTAATGTTATCTCGCACGAGGAAAGAACGTCTGCATTCTATAACCAACTTCGCAAGACTAAAAAATCATAGAACCCTTATGGACCCAGTGGTGAAAAATATGCATTTCCTACACAATCAGACTAAAACCTATTGCGACGTCAAATTTCGTTTCTAAGAAAACGCATTAAAATCTTGAGGGAGTGTTAACACTCATGTGCTATGGAAGAAACAAACATGCCATGGGATTTCTCTTATATCCACCATGTCGATTGGGTTCTGATATTATATAGTTCTGCCATAAACATACGTGATAGAAACTATATAATCCAACATATTTACTCGAAAATGAGTATTCAGGGGTTTTAGAGGTCACTGATTTCAAAAATAAAGTCTAAAATCCAAAATAGGAAATGGCGGATATTTCCTAAAATTTGTGTTGTTTTTTATTGGAAATTCGAATCATTAATGTATGTAAACTTTTCAATAACTTCAATTTTATTTAATGTTATCTCGCACGAGGAAAGAACGTCTGCATTCTATAACGAACTTCGCAAGACTAAGAAATTATCAAACAGGTCGAGAGAACTGTCTCGTCGGGTAATACAGGACAATACAGTTCGCCTCGTTGTTTCTTTTCCGAAATATTAGGGTTCGCGCACGGGCGTTCATGCGTTACCCAATGCTTGCTCTAGTTTTGAACATCTGTCGAATCAGCCTCGAGCATTGTCAGTGGCTGCGCGAGAATTTTACGATTTAGAGTGGAATCGACTACGAGATTTATTTTCAAGCTAAAATTTGTGCCTTTCAAGGACTTTTTAGTAGATGGAGCCAGCAGTGTGCTCAGAAAGGCAGTGACTAACACACGCTTGCTGTGTTTGAGTGATACGGCCAGACACGGCTTGACGAATACGTCAGCGCGCGTGTGTTGGTCACTGGCTCCATTTTCCGATCTGATCTGAGCGTACTGGGAGTCAGACGTAATTTATGATTTCCAAGAAGTGGACAATAGATAGAACCACGGACTTTCGAGAAAAATATTTGTTTCGAACCAAATTTTTCTCTGCTGTAATTTGTGTTGTCTCTTTTCACGATTTTTCAGTGTTACATATACAGCCGTATTAGATTCGGCCCTCGCTCAAAGTGACAAGCGCTTGGCTGGTAGTCACAAGTTTTGTTTCCAATACAAAACTGTTTACTTATTCATTTCTTTATATAGTCATTACTAAGATTATGATTTTTAATGATTGTTTAAACATTTTTCTCAAAGAAAACTCTGTTTCAACTCTTTATTATCTCTCTTTCTGAAATTTGTATATTTTCTTTTAAATTATATAGTGATTATCCGATTACTTTTAGTATTTATATAATTTTTCATTTTAAATTAGGAAATAAGTGTAGGAAAACCTCCTGTTTTTATTTTTTCTACGGTGAGTATCACTCTAGTTTCTGCGATAATTAATCACACATAATACAATAATAAAAGAGCGAAATTACGAAATTCACTGAGAATTGTTACAAAAAACAGTGATATCCCCATAAAAAACTTTTAAAAAATTAAAAAAAGTTTGTCGGGTAACACAGAACAAAAAACATTGTGTAAATTTTGTTTTCAAGGATTTTACAGATGTAATGCGTATGACCTTGAAAAAAATATTGTGAATAAAGCCTGTACGACTTCCGAGAGAGAATTTATTTTGCTTAGTCTATCAAAGTTAATCAACATGGAAAAAGTTTTTCTACTTGTAGAAAATAATGTAATTTTGTTATAGAAAAAAACGTGAACCGTTTATTCTACCAGTCTGCACCATAATATAATAATTAAAGAGCGAAATCACGAAATTAACTGAGCAATATTACAAAAAACAGTGATATCCCCAGAAAAAAACTTTTGAAAAGTTAAAAAAAGTTCGTCGGGTAACACAGAACAAAAAACATTGGTTCCATGACCATTGACAAATATCGACAAATTACAAGCAACAAAAAATAATGATATCACATCGTCGGGCAGACCATATTAATTTTTCAGTGTGGCTTTTTCAGCATGCTTACTCAATGGTAATGAGTGGAAGTGAGAGAGACTGTATACCATTCAAAAATTTTCAAAAAGGCCCGACAAACCGCTTTTTTTTATAGAGCATGTACCTATAACATATTTTAAAAACCGCAACAAAAAAATGTGACATTGCATTGCTCTGGCATAGAATTAGATTCAAAGTAGTTGCGTATTGCTCTAATTTTAGTGGGCGTTCCAAACAAATAAAGCGGTTTTTGAAACAGTGTTCTTAGATGTACAATTAAATTGATGTCACATGTTTTTTATATTACCTCCATTATCATACAACAAGCGGGTTGTCGGGCCTTTTTGTAAATTTTCGAATGGTATACAGTCTCTCTCACTTCCTCTCATTACCATTGAGTAAGCATGCTAAAAAAGCCACACTGAAAAATCAATATGGTCTGCCCGACGATGTGGTATCATTATTTTTTGTTGCTTGTAATTTGTCGATAATTGTCAATGGTCATGGAAGCAATGTTTTTTGTTCCGCGTTACCCGACAAAGTTTTTTTAACTTTTTAAAAGTTTTTTCATGGGGTAGACCCCTATGGACGCAGTGGTGACAAACACGCATTTCCTACACAACCAGACTAAAACCTATTGCGACGTCAAATTTCGTTTCTAAGAAAATGCATCGAAATCTTGAGGGAGTGGTAACACTCATGTGCTATGAAAGAAACAAACATACATGATTGGGTTTTGATATTATATAGTTCTGCCATAAACATACGTGACAGAAACCATATAATCCAACATATTTACTTGAAAATGAGTATTCAGGGGTTTTAGGGGTCGCTGATTTCGAAAATGAGGTGGAAATAAAAAGTTCAAAATGTCAGACCCAAAATTGCGGCCATTTTTCTAAAATTTTCCTTGCATCCACTTGAAAATCAGTATTAAGGTGTTTTTGGGGTCGCTTATTTCGAAAATAAAGTCAAAAGTCCAAAATTGATAATTGCAGACCCGAAATGGCGGCCATTTTTCTAAAAAACTACTTTTTTTAGAAAAATGGCAGCCAGTTCGGTCCGCGATTTCGAATTTTGGATTTTTGACTTCATTTTTGAAATAAGCGATCCAAAAAACTTTTCATGGGTACTTAACCGAATTGAAATATCGCGGTTCTGATCTTTGGCCAGCTTTTTGGGAGTGTGAACCACTGTGCGCTGTATAACGGGCATTTATAGGCATAACTGTACGTTTCATAGAAAAAAATTCCCGGAACGCAAACCGGCAACTTCCGGCAGCTCAATTTTTGATATGTTGCAGAAGTTCGTCATTCATCATTAAGAGAAAAAAAAGGGGCCGACCTATCAAGACTTTTTTCTAAACTCTGGTTTTATCAGCGTAAGCTTATCATCAACATTTGAAAACTGCAGCTAATTGTTTAAACACACTTCATATTTATCTTCGTATAGCACTTTGAGAGTTTATATAGCTGAAATTACTTGCATTCGCGAAAACAATCCATGTTGTGGCATCCAAATTGGTTTCTTTATTCAAAAACTGTGCACTTCTAAAAAACTGGTTTTTACTGGTCGCGACGTGTTTGACTTGTTCGACCTGTTTGACGTCTATGAAACAGAGGCTGAGGTTGGTTCTAGCAACATGTGTTCTCAAATATCAATATTAAACGATGCTAGGGGTACCACTACTGATACTGGACTTTTTGAATACTGAAAAAAAATTTTTTTTTCATTATGGCCAACTTTCCATGATTTTTCACCACTGTGCGGCGGAAAGATTTTTTTCTTCTAACCTTCTTTTTTGTATCTAGCGCTGTTTGAGTGAAAATTCTCATTTTTGTTTATATTTTTGAATTTTGAAAATGCCATAACTCTCACAATTTTCTACCCATCCGGGAAGATCATAGGAGGGCGAATTTTGTGATATAATACCTTCTTGATGATGCTGATGTAATAATGCTGGGCTCTGACAAATCCTGATCTCAATTTTCATATTGGTCTTCGAGCCACATTGAGTTACCATATTTTAATAACAGACATAATATGTCAGTATCACAACATATCCATACAAATTTCCAACTGCGAATATCTTGCCGAAGTAATAAATAGTAGGTCAATCACATTCTGCAGGAAGTGTTTATTCCTAGAAATTTTGATAGTATAATATTGGTACAGTGGAATATTATTTCAATAGGACATAACGCTGGAATCAAGAACATTTTACAAACAAATGAACCCCTGACCACAACACTCTTATAATATATTTTTTATCCATTTTGGTCGATGCGCTCGAGATTGCGCAGTCCATTAGCATATGCTGCAACAGGTCCGTAAACAGGGCGATATATAACGTCGCCATTTGTTAATTTGGCATTTCCTAATGGTCTACCTGATTCAGTGAGAAAAATATAGGCATTATTAATTCATAAGAGTGAGAAGAATAAATTTGATGACTGAAGTGCAATAAGTTGTGAGTCTGCAATGAGAATTCTGTGAGGAAATTAATTATGAATTTTCATTCTGTATCACAACAATCATTTATTAGTTTGAACCGATTTTATATGCTGAGAATTTAGCAGTTCTACTAATATCAACATGTAACAATAAAGGTAACCCTATACCTTGGAGGGAAATGAATTTACAACAATGAAAGTCATCCAAAAATACGTGTCCTTCTAATATCAGGAAACACCTCAAGGGCGGAATTCGAAGAGAGTTTTTTTTTCACTCAGGAAGCTGAGTCTGATCTACTCATAAAACAGTCCCCAAGTTGAAGAAAGGATAGGCATTCTAGACCTCATCCTCAAATATTTGTTTAAAAAACTTTTTTGTTCATGAATTACCATCTTTTTGCAGTTTCCTAATCTTCTGATTTGGGCCATGTTCACCTACGACAATTGCATAAGGTCTGTATTTACGAAACACTTCATCCCCATCACTGAGGATAACCAAACCTCTTGTTACTGTAAGATAAACATAGTTACTGTCCATTAAAAACGGCAGAAGATAATCAACTCAGAAATACTTAATTGAACCGCTGGCGATCAAAAGGGGATACGCTCGAAACGCCGTCGTTTGAGTTGGCCCCTGGGTCATTTTTTTTCGCAGGTCAATTTTTAATTTTTTTATAAATATTCCGATAGATAATTTGATTCCGCATATTTTAAGTTCTTTGAAAAAATGTGATAGCTTTATTAGTTTTCGAAATAATCAAGAAAATGTTACTTTCTTCTGCAATTGCAAAATACGATTTTGTGTTCAACTCGTCGTAAGTTCTACATTGATAGAGATTTTATGATTAAAATTTCAGAAAATATGCACCCTTCTATTACGAAAATAATGGTATTTATAGAATTTCAATCGATTGACACAAAAAATTTATAACGATTTTTATTCTTCTCATGGCGTAAATTAAATATTGAAAGTTTCAAACGCTCCGGGAGTCCAACGATTTTCAGAAAATTTAAATTAATGGTCACCTAAATTTTTGTCAGTATTCAAGAAAGTTTTTTGGAAAATATCAGGCAATCACGTTTTTTGGTTTTAAAGTCACAATTGATTTATGATCTCCGCGATGTACGCGTGATAGCTCGTCCTGCAATATCAACGTCTGTATAAGAGTGGACGATTGGAAGGTCAATCGAACCACCAAAATAATGATGAAGACAATATAATTTATATTTTTTTATTCTTTCATTAACAATTAAAAAAAATTAAAACTTACCTAATATTTATATAATAACTTGTACGATTCACTCAATAATAATTCAACCATTTTCACCACTGTCTACAGTGTTGTCTGCGGCAGAATTATTTTTACTAAATTGCGAAAAATAATTTTCTATTAATTCTTTTCTAGGGTTGGTTAGAAAATTAAAAAACTTTTCACATCTTTTACTTAAGCCTCTTTTAGTCCCATTCGAGGTGAACAACTTCTTGGAAGGTGTTTTAGCTTAAGTAGTAAAAAAAAGTAGTTGCCTTCTCCAATATATAATTATCATAAACGTCTACTTTTCCATCGCGGAAAAAATGTAAAACAAAAGATTTACTAATTTAAAAATGTTCCGGTTTGCGGATTTTGCCCTTGAGACTTTTGTCAAAATCCTGCAAAAAATCTTCACATTTTGATATCACAGTTATTATATAAATAATATGTAAGTTTCAATTCTTATAATTTGTTAATAAGAAAATAAAAAAATATAAATTTTAATGTATTCATTATTCTTTGGTGGTCGGATTGATCTTCCAATTGTCCACCCTTATACAGACGTTGATATTGCAGGACGAGCTATCACGCGTACGGGACAGCGCGGAGATCTTAAATCAATTGTGACTTTGAAACCATAAAACGTGATTGCCTGATATTTTCCCAAAAAATTCCTTGAAAACTAACAGAAATTTAGGTGATCATTATTTTCAATTTTCTGAAAATTCGTTCGACTCCCGAAGCGTTTGAAACTTTCAATATGTAATTTACGCCATAAGAAGAATAAAAATATTTATAGATTTTCAGTGTCAATTGATTGAAATTCTATAGATATCATTATTTTTATAATATGAGGGTACATATTTCCTGAAATTTTTATCATAAAATCTCTATTAATGTAGAACTTACGACGAGTTGAACACAAAAAAGTCGTATTTTGCAATTGCAGAAAAAAGTAACATTTTCTTGATTATTTTGAAAACTTATGAAGTTATCACATTTTTCCACAAGACTAAAAATGTGCGGAATCAAATTTCCTATGAAAGTTTGTTATTAAAAAATTAAAAATTGACCTGCGAAAAAAATTACCCAGGGGCCAACTCAAATGACGGCGTTTTGAGCCCTTTTTGTATCCCCTTTTGATCGCCAGCGGTTCAATTAATATGAGTTTCGAGTAATTTGCAAGTTGTGATTACAAAAATGAATTCTTTATGTTCTATAAGAATTATATAAATTACTATGGACTTGAACAATTTGGGTTCACATACACGAAGGAATGTATAACAAACCATCAATCTCATGTGGTTACAAATATTGCTGGGAACGACCTAATGTTTTTGGCAAAAATTTTGAAATAAGGATTCCAGAAATAATTAATCACGACTATTATCTACTATATAAAATTCAAATTCTTACACTTGTGGCAAGATACCGGCCAAAACGTTGCACAAATCGACTTGAAAATTTTTACACGTTTAGATCAGATGCTGAAATGGTTCCTACAACAACTAATATCGTTAATTAATGATAGTTTTCTTATATAAATAGTGCAAAATAGCATTGACTTTATTTTCATATATTGGAGTGTTTTGAAGAATACGCATCCTATACGAAAGAAATGTCTTATATGAGAACTGTATATTTTTGAGGGGGAAAAGTGACCTTGAAAAAATGAACCCCATACCCTGGGGCTGGGAGGGGGCTACATTAAAATTTTTAATGAGAACCTACGTTTCTTCATTGCTGATTTAGATTCTCCATGAAAAAATCGTTTCAAATCGTTAGGTACTGTTAACAGAATCATGTTATAATCTTTAGCTTCCTATTTGTATTTGTGAAGTTCCAAATCATCATTAAAAAGATTTTTTTTGAATGATTCTACTAGAATCATTGACCTTCCGTGAACGAATTTATGTTTTTTTCAAAAGATGATCCATTTGTGGAATGACTATTCCTGCGCGATTTTTGAGAAGAGTGTCAACTTTCACCTCGATTTTCTATTTCTTATCGGTTTGGATTTTCTTTTTCCTCCTTTTTGGTTATGTAGTTTTTTTAAAGTTACGTAGAACTGGATTCGACGACTTGACATTCACATTTCCTGTATTTAGGTTCATATTCATGTTATACCTTCTCAGAGCTTTTTCAAGTTTAGTTTAGATTCTACTGTGCACTTTGCATTTTTAGAAACCAAGGTCAACGACTTGAGGACGAGTTTTATGATTTCAACTTCGAAAATAACTTTTACGTTCGATGTTTTTTAGCTCCAAATTTTATATCCCGCATAAGAAGCTTTTTTTGAGGTTTGTATAAATTTCAAGAATGATTTTGAATTTATGGAAACTGAGTTTAACAATTTATATACATTTTTTAAAATCAAAATCCGGAAAATACAGTTTCCATTCTCTGTATTCCAAGCTGTTATTTCTGTTCCACTTCCTCAGAGTTTTTTTCCAAGTTAAGTTGAAAATTTGTTGACGACTCTGCAATTCTAAAAAGTAAATTCTGCGATGAATTCTCAAAATTTTTTGTTGATTGCATTCCAGCATTTGAACTCAATATCAACATCAAGTTATCAATATCAATTATTACTCTAGGTAGTCTCAAGCAATAAAAAATTGTTCATTTGGTTTCTGCATGTCATTCAAAAATTATTCAATTCAACTTTTACCTATTCCCTTTTTTTCTCTCTGTATAGTATTGAACATAGTGACATTTACGGGCCGGCGGAGTTGCCGCCACGGGGCACAGCTATTCTTTAATAGAACACATTTTCAAATCATAAAGAGGAAGATAAAAATAATAATAGGTGGAACAAAAATAATTTTAACAAAGGTTCAATATTCATAGTTGATTTCACAGTTTACTTCAGAATTATAAAAAAAGGATAGGCCGTCTAGTTAGGAGCGTCTAGTTAGGGCCCTATCTTGTATTCCAGACAGGCTCTAGTTGGGCCCTCTTTAGAATGGAAGAACAAAAAATTCGGAGGCAGGATCTGTATCGTCCTTTCTACTATGTTCCTTATTCCCATCAGGACTCTGCTATTGAATTTTGAGTTACGAATTTGTCTTTTTTGGTGGAAATTGGATTATTCCCTCGAAAAAACAACTATTTTTTAAGAAATTCGGTATTTTTGGATTAAAAATCTGAATATTCTTCTGGGGAATCAAACTACATTTTTGCTAGAAATCTTATTCTCTTCAGTTGGAATAGTTGGAATATTTTTTCATACTCTCTCCCTGTTACGGATTTGAGAGTCTCAGCATAACCTTCTCTCTATTCCTTTGCACACCTCACCACTAACCCAGGGGTGAAGGGGACCTACAGTTTACGGTGGGTTACAAACCACCAAGAGCAACAGCTACTCAATACTTGGAGAACTTAAAGAACTCTAGAGGTACCGGGCTCACGACTCTCCGTGGCCCGCCGAAGCTCTTCCAGAGTGCGAGGCGGGAATCGAACCGAGAACTAGACAGTAGCGTGGGTCCAAAGCTCATGCCTTAGCCCACACGACCAACTGACCACTCCTATTCACTTCAGTTAAATAATTGAAGATCTCCTTCATAATTTTTGAAAATAAAAATGTAATTCTATTTTCGAAAATCCCACTCCTTGAGTAAATTTTATTTCTTTTTGACTGAAAATCTACTTCGCTTCAAAATTGGACACTGTTGCTTAAAATTCAACATTAAGGTTTAGAATGGTCTTTTTTGTTAGAAATCTATATTTTTAGGTTGTAAATTAAACAGTTTCATTTTATTTTCTTCTCCGCTTGACACAAAAATCTTTTTGGTTGAAAATTCAACTCTGTAGTTGGACATTCCTTCCTCTGGATGAGTAGATGACTCAACTAGTTGATTAGGAATGTTCCTTTTTTTTTGTTTTGTTTTTATAATTATCATTTTCTGTTGGGAATGACACTGTTTCATTGAAATTTGAACAACTTGATTGCCATTTTTTGTCTACTTCAATTCTCTTAATGGAAATCCAGAATTTCGGGTTGAAAATTCAACTATTTTTTCAGAAAGTTTTGTTATTTATTCCATGTTTTTTGGTTGATTCTTTGATTGAAGGGTTGTCCATTAACTTCGATTTCTCGTGTTTCCTGCAGAAAACGCGATTGGGCGAATTTGACATTTTATCGTACATCATTCCTACTGTTAAGAGCTGACAATTACCCCCACTCTACGCCTAATTAGCATATATAAAGCGCCACACCGCTGAGGAGCTCAGTTCTATACCTGTACTTGTTAATGTAAAATAAAGTGCTCGAAGTCAGTGATTGACTTCGAGCTTATACAAAAAAACTCATTAAGCATTTTTACGCATAAGATTTTGGCGATCCTGCCAGGATTGACTTTTCGATCTTCAATTATCCACGGATGAAATTCCCAGAGAAGAATCCAATAGAAGTCAATATCTGCGAAAAGCCTGGAATCCACGGACCCAGGAAGAAAGGAATTCTACAGAATACATTTAAGAAGAGAAAGGGAAAGAATTTTACGAAATTCATTTGAACTCCGGGCCTACCTACGTGTGACCCGACAACCTAAAAAGTAGAAAAACTAGAGTTAAGATTAGATAGTGAATTGAGTAGCCACTGTACAACGTAAAACTCCTGTTTTTCGAAATTCGAAAATTGAACGAGGCTCGCAATCAGGCGGAAGACGCAACTGCGTAACAACGCTTGCGAGACCGACGACCAGTCTTCGGTCAAGGCCCAAATCCAGGTTGACAACGAGAAACTCCACGGATTCCCAGCTGCCAACCAGAGAGGATCAAGCCATCAAGCGATTTTAGGAGAAGTAAGCATTAAAAACAAAAACAAACAACAAATCGTATCGAATTGCAATACTTGTAAGTCCTCCTTGCTGTCTGAGGAAGGAGACTAACGTGAAATCAGAGTTAATTTCACGTTAGGCGAGGTTGAGTTTTGCAATTCTGGTAAGGTATACTTCTGGTGCTCCAGAGCACTGCCTTTCCTCAACAATAATAGAAACTCTTAATTTGGAATCAGGGAAATTGTAATAGACGATATCCTTGCATCTCACTGTATTAAAAACAAAACTCTTAAAACAAACAGTAATCGCTCATATCAACATCATTGCATTCCATTGTATAAAAAGACTGGCCACCGATAGTGAATCATAATCACGCGTATCAGGTAACAGACGCGAGACGGATACATTTTACGCTGGCGTACGCAAAGTATTGAAATAACAACGGTGTAGCTAACGCGACTGACGATCCTGACGAGACTTCTGATTCATCACACGAACTGATTCCTTCATTCTTTACGGCAATGGCCTCCCTCAACAACACTCAGCGTTCATCAAGGGCACAATCTCCGACGAACAAAACACCGGACTCCTTATTAAATCTAGATCCTATCCAGCAACTAAGATTAGAAATGCAAGAATTGAGACTTCAAAATTCCAGAATGAAAGAAGAACTTGCGACACTTAACGACGAAGATCACAACCGGAGACAAGAAATTAAACAAGTTGCGAAGAATACAGCACTCATAACGGACAACGATTCAGATCCTGACGCTAAAAAAACCTAAGTACAAAGACGAGGAATAAAACAACCATTCTTACGATCCAACGATCCTTCGATATTAGAAATAAGACAACCAATCTCTCGGCAAACAGCACTTGTAAATCCACCCTTACCAAGAAGTATGTCTATGGAGCGACCCGATGAGATGCACCCTCGAGTAGCATCTCTAATAACTCCCTTATCACCAGCAAAGGATATGATTAGAACCAATAAAATTCTTAACGGAACTAACGACGCTGGTATCCACGAATGGACAAAAAGCGTAAAAACAGCTCGTTTACTTTGCGACAATCCAGATTTACTTCTCGACTTTACAGTAGCAGGAAAAATTAGAGACCACGCCGAACAAGCCATACGACACATATCCATAGGAAGTTACGACGAATTATACTCAGCTTTAGAAACTAACCTTGGACTACAAAGTTTGATTGAATTGTGCAGAGCTAAATTGGACGCGATCAGACAAGGAGGAAATACAGTTAAAGCTTTTAGTGTCCTTTTCAGAGACGCCTATAAGGACCTCGTGTACGCGGTACAAGCGGAATAGCCTTCCGGAACGAAAAGGAAAATGGCCCTAGAGATAGAAGAAAACAGCGTGATCAAAAGATTCATAATGAATTTGAGAGACGAAATATCATCCAAGGTTAGGCCCAGGGAACCAACGACGCTATCAAAAGCCCTGCAAGAAGCATTGAAGGCCGAAGCTTGGCAAAGGGGGAAAAAAATTGAATACTCAAACAAAGCCAAATGCCTAGACAAACCACTAAATATCAACCTCGGCCAATAACAACTAGACCTTCAGCGAATACCACACCCCAACAGGTGAGAGTACCAAACTCGAATTTACCATTAAACGAAAGATTGAAGATGTCCTGCCACAAGTGCGGAAAACCTGGTCATTTTGCATCTCAATGTTTTACAAAAACCTAAAATTTTCAACTGGGACAGTTCCAAAAAAGACCGCCGGAAGTAAAAACTATTCAGGAACATCAGGAATCCCAAGAAGAATGTTTAGAAATGGAGGAGATGACAACGGTGGAAATTCAGGAGCAAATGAATTACGAGGACCAAGCAGAATATCTAAATTATCCGGAAAATTGCAATCAAAACACGGAAGAAGAAGAGACGGATCCATTTACAAACTAATAGTTGATAGCGGAGCAACAATCAACTTATTAAGAGAAATCATTTACAGTCCGACCAAGAAACATTCAAGTTCCATAAAAAATTCTCAATGGGTGACGATCATCATGAAACAACAGAAGCCACTTATCTGCACTATTTTGGAAAAAAACAACTTTTCCATATAGTGGAATAAAACTTCCCATTACTACAACATGGAATAATAGGGTTGTCATTCTTTCACAAATACCCCAGATATGCTATAACAAAAACTTATTTAATAATCGACAAATGGAAACTACCAATACATTCCGAGGAAGATTACCTACCAGGAAACTCAACAAAAATTTGTAAAATCAACATACCCGATGGAGAAAACCAAGTGATTTAGATAGAAAGTCAAAAAGAAATTCCTGATGGACTATATACAGTGCAAAATAATAAGGTAGAAATACCATATTATAACTATTCACATAAGCCCATTGAAATACCAGAGAAAATTACATTCAGCAGAATTACGTCTATAAGATCACGAGACGTAGATCTTGTCCAAAAAGGGGATGAATACCCTACTAATTACTTTAAAAGACTGGAAAAACTCCGAAATTGCCTGAACCTGAAACATAAAGAACCAGAAACTAGAGAACGGATAAAGGAAATCGTGACCCAATATTCAGAAGTTTTTACTTTAGATGGAGACCCTCTACCTTGCACAAATCTAACTGAACACGAAATAATGCTGAACTCCGGAAAAATTATCAATCTAAGATCCCATAAATTATCCGAGAAACACAAGGCATCCGCACTTAACCAAACAAATGAATTACTGAAAAAAGGTATGATGAGAGAGTCTCAATCACCTTTCAACTCTCCACTTTGGATAGTCCCTAAAAAAGGAGGGAAGCTTAGAATGGTAGTAGATTACCGCCAGATAAATTAAGACACCGACCAGGACGTATACCCTCTCCCAGTGATAGACGATAACCTCGACCAAATAGGAAATGCAAAGTTCTTCTCAGCCTTCGACCTTAGTGCAGGATTTCACCAAATCCCCATGAAGGAAGAGTGCAAAAAGTATACAGCTTTCTCTACTAAACAAGGACATTTCGAATATAACCGGATGCCATTTGGTTTAAAAAACGCACCTGCCACCTTCCAACGTATGATGGACAATGCGTTCAGAGGGCTAATTGGAAAAGTATGTTTCGTTTACATTGATGATATCGTAATATTCGGAGAAACATTACAAGAACATAATAAAAATTTAGTTACTGTCCTCGAAAGAATAAAAAAGTTAGGTTTGAAACTAGAACCATCAAAATGTGAGTATCTACGCCCAGAACTAGAATACCTAGGTCACCTTATCACTGCGGAAGGAGTAAAATCAAACCCTATTAAGATCAAGGCAATCCAGGAATTTAGGCAGCTGCAAACATCTAAAGACGTACAATCATTCCTAGGATTAGCTGGATATCATAGGAAGTTCATAAAGAACTTTTCCTCTATAGCTAGACCACTCACTAGATTAACTCAGAAGGACACAACCTTTGATTGGACTCCTAAATGTGAAGAAGCCTTTACAAAATTAAAAAACGCATTAACAACATCACCGGTATTAAGGTTCCCCGATTTTAAAGAATGTTTCACCTCAACAACCGACGCATCGAATCAAGGGTTAGGCGCAGTGCTATCCCAGGCCGGACACCCTTGCTTGTTTATTAGCAGAACCCTTAATAAAGCAGAAGAAAATTACAGTACCTCAGAAAAAGAACTCTTAGCTATAGTATGGGCAATGAAAAGGTTACGTCAGTACTTGCTAGGAAACAAGTTCAAAATTCAAACTGATCACAAAGCACTCATTTGGTTACACAACGTGAAAGATCCTAGCTCGCGACTCTTAAGGTGGCGACTACGGCTCGAGGAATATAAGTACGAAATTGAATACGTTAGAGGAAAAGAGAACAAAGTAGCAGACTGCTTATCCTGACTATTTCCAATCCATACCAGCGATATTCTACAAGCATTTCAGAAAAGAATAACGAATGGGATGACAATTTAAAATTTATCAACTTTGCAATCAACACAATGAAGAATCAAACAACTGGATTTTCACCTTTGGAACTTATGTTTGGAAGAGAAGCTAACATACCATCATGAATAGCATGTTCACCATCCCTGACGTATCAGGAACTGGTGCGATAGTGGAAGAAGAAACACGAAGAAAACTTACGGAGGGCTAGAGAAAGAATAGAAATAGAAACAGAAAAAACAAAGAAAAGACTCGACGAAAATATCACTCACAAGCACCCCCTATACAAACCAGGAGACACAGTAAAAATTATTAATAATACTAAGTCGAACAAGCTAGACTCCTCTTGGAAAGGCCCTTTTGAAGTTATTGACTACTTACACAATAATAATTCACGAATAAGAAACAAGGACATAATTATCCGAATTCACATAGCCCAAACAATGCCTTATTTCACAGACAATAATGGCACCTTTCTGGACCTTCCTGCTGGCCCTAGCACCAATCATCAGTGCTAACTACACACTCGAGAAAATTCAAGGAAACGTGTACATCGAGGAAATCGCTAAAGTACATTTCTTTCATGAAAAGTGGAAAATGGTTATAGCTATTAACATAACATCCACTGAAAACCGGATTAAATCCATCGACACCACCATCATCATGGCGGAATGAGCCTGCGACAAAAAATGCACATCTTTTTATGAAATCCAAATGATTAGGGGACGCTACAACAGACTAACTAGTAAAAATAGTATCCTTCACAAATTATTAGGCAAACAACGTAAAAAAAGAGGATTAGCGAATTTTGTGGGCGATATATCTAAAACTCTGTTCGGAACACTGAGCGAGTCCGACATGAAGCAAATTAACACCGAATTTGACTCAATTTATAAAGATAACAAAAACATAGCTAGCATCCTATCTAATCACACAAAAATACTTAAACTAATGTTGGACACTTCGTCAACGGACCATAGATGAATAGCTGCCACGGAGACTATCGAAAGATAGTTTATAAAGAACATTACTTACGGACTGAACGCTGCAACAAAGGATAGCTTCATCAATTCTAAATTAGTATAAGCAGCGATACTTTTAGATGAAACGAACGAGGATATTGAAACAGCAATAAACGCCATAAACGACGAGAAGCACGGAATAGTACATCCCCAAATTTTAACACCTAAGATGCTGAAAGAAACAATTCAAGAATTCTAGACAACTCAACGCACGCGCTACCATTTTGACAACAAAAAAGATAACTATCAGCACATTATAGATATCAGTACTCTTTCTGTAGTAGTAATCTAAGGCCTATTTACATATATACTGGAGATACCGGTAATTGAGAAAGAAGAAGGTTTTTTGCAAAGAATAGTCCCTATCCCGATACAAATAAATAAAGTCCAC
>WSXT02144793.1:0-10398 GCA_011762715.2 Neuroterus valhalla
TGGATGGATGATGCACAGGATAGGGACGCGTGGCGGTCTCGGGTAGATGAGGCAATGAACTTTCGAGTTCCAAATGCGGATAAATAATAACATGCGTTTTTTCGACCAGCATAGTAAGTGTATTTTTGTGGTGAGGATACCTAAATTAATCATTCCAGTCTTCCGCCTTTTCTGTTCTGATTTCTGTGTCCTGATCATTTTCTTCCCGGTTCTTTGATGTGACTGGAAAATTTGTAGGCGTAAAAAAAACTCTTTCAAAACGGTGTTGGAATTTTTTCCTGGAAGCAAGGATGAGTTTAGAAGAAAATAACTCTTAGGAAAGAATTAATCAGGATCCGGAAAAAATTGGGGAGACTTCCTGGATCTTGAAGTACTTAAAAAAAAATTGGAACTGCTTGTTTGCGTTGTAGCATTTTTAGATCCTAGATTCTTTCATTTTGGATCAATTCATCTCCGCATACCCTGCATACCTGGAAATCTTTTCAAAATTATATTTTATGATTTATTCCCAACATTTTCAGAAGATTTTGACATCTTCAATTTTTAAAATCGTCTGCTTGGGGCTCGTTATTCAATCAAATTAGACAATGCAATACAATTTCAGACTACATAATCCTAATATTGAATTTCATTATACACGTTTGATTCAAACATAAATTTTCTGGAAATCTCAAGGTAAAATTTTATACACAAGCAAGTCATAATTCTTCGTCAAATAGATAACGTTATACTGTTTGAAGTATTCAGTACATGTACACGAGTATATTTATCAGTTACGCCGTTCTCAAACTTCTGTGTTAATTCATTCTACCAACATTTCGAAAAAATGAGGATCCCCTATACTCTGGTGTTAACCTTGGTAGTTATTCTGAATTCTATTGGTGAGCAATAGAAAAAATCAATATAGTTTGGTGAGATTTCTTGGAATTTCTTATCACATGATGCTCTCTGCGGAATGGCGATATTTTAAAACTTTAATATTGCAATTTTCTCTCTGAACCCAGACAGTTTGGGAAATCAACGTGGAGGAAACTCTATCTCAGTCTTTTCTACACCTGGAAAGTTCCCAATTTGGAACAGTTGTTTAGTGCTCTACTGAGGAGATATTCATGCAAATTTCACTTTTTCCTTGATTGTTTTCCGATACGAAATTGAGCAAGTGTGTGAATAATTACTTACGCATCCTTTATTTTAAATCAATGCTTGTCAACACGTTATCTTGATATAGGTGACGATACCTTTTACGAGTTTCATAGAGCTGCCTTCAATCATTGTTTATATAAAGTTCAAAATATTACACAATCACGTCCTCTCATCAACATTTTACGGTGGTTATATTTTGATGCATAAACATATATAATAATAATAATAATAATAATAATAATAGATCTTTATTGTGAACCCAAATTACAAAAGATTATACAAGAAGAGGAAAAAAAAACAAAAAAAAAGGAACGTAACAATAGGAACACAAAAGGCAGAGGTTCAGCTCGAGCTGCTTTGCAACCTAATCTTCTATAAACTAACTTAAAATTAAATATATTTATAATATAATATAATTTAATAGGCCCAGCGGCGAGGTCGAAATAGTCCTATATAGGGGTTTAAACGGCGCAAAAACGACGCAGAATGGAGGGTACAGTTTCAATCATATAAAGGTTAACGAAGCCGGACACAAAAACAGGATAGGCACTTATGAATAAGAACAAAAAAAAAAGAAGAAGCTGATTAAAAAAAAAAATACCTATACATATATATATATACACACACACACACACACACACAACAAATACAATGGTTCGCCTTTTGACCATACTTTGAAGGCAAGAACACAGAGATGCAATTTCCAACGCTGGTCCATTTTAATCCAACCTGATTCGTTGAAAGCCGGGGAAATGTGATCGAATTTTTTAATCCCAAACGCGAATCCTAAGTACGAATTTTGCGCTCTCTGTACTCTCTTCCTCAAAGACGCACTCAGGACCGGACCGCAGCTCGTGAAGGCGTGATCGGAAAGAGAGAGAATCAGTGATTGACCTAACATTAATTTTAAGTTAGGCTGGAGTAAATGTCGGAAAGGATATAGCTTCCTCAATCGCATATAGATGATGAAGAGCCTAATCAGGAAGGTTGATCTGGACCTTAGGAATTCATTCACTTTCTAGTTTGTATTCTTTATATTGTTGTTCTTGGTCATTCACGGTTCCCACACTATCTGCTATGTCAGGGTTTGAAGAAAGGTCAAATTTAAACTTTATTTATTGAATATCAACAAAATTTACATGCACTATTCATGGTCAACTGTATTCTACATAAGAGAGTTGTCCAGGAAGTGAGAGCAGCTGTTACCTGTTTGACCTGTAGGAATATATTTATGATCAATTTAGAGAAAAACTAGGCTACTCATATTCTCACATATACTCAGAAAAATGTAATAATACAAGTAAGGAAGTTCACCAGCATTCTATGCTCACTTAGCTTTCGTTGTGGGGAATAATTATTTCGGCAGAACAATGATTTTCAAACACAACTTCGTTGCCAAGGGATCTCTTCTAATAAGAAGAAAAAACCTTCGATTATTTCATTCATAACTTGAACTAGTAAAAAATGCTTACGGCCTACTAGTCTAGTGCTCCACTCCTAATGAGGATTCAATACAAAAAATTGCATTAGTAAGATATATCCTCAGGAATAAGTAAAATAAAGATGACAGTACGAGAATATCTAGCTCTTTGAAACTATTACTTTATTGAAAAAAGTTTCAATTTTGCTAGATAAAAAACTCCCCAGATGTGGATATAATTATCGAATAAAAATTACTCTAATAGATATTATGTATCTTCAATCATTATTTAATCTTATACAAATGGTCTGATTATCAACTCTTTTCTTTGGTAAACAGAGTTCCAGGTATTCAAATTTTCGAAGAAATCGTGCTCTTGGGTAAAAAAAATTATAAATTCGAATTCTATTTAGGAAAAAATCAAGTCTTAGGATTCCGAAATCTTTCGAAATGAAAAATCTGAAGAAACCACTTGAAATATAAACGTCAGTCAACGAACACAACAGTTTCCATGAGTTTTAGCGAACACGCTGGAGCGCCTAGAACTGAAATATTTCAAAAATTTATTTCACAAATATTAATGATAATATTTGCACTATGACAAATATATTTCTGACATTAAGAATTGATGAACTTTTTTTGTCATTCTATAGAAATATCATCATGTACGGAGCCAAGAACAAGGGATTTCCTGTCTCGTTCAGGGATGAGTAACGATAATGCGGATCATCAAGGTAGTCAAGTTTCAATAAAAAAAAAAGGGTTCGTCCAATTATCATACCTAGTAAAAAGCTGTACCATAAATCATGCATCATATTTTCATGCATCACTACGTATTTTTAGATAGGAGTGAGTAACGCTCGAATTTGGAATCCCAAGATTTAAAAAACGTGAATCCCCATTATTAATTAAATAGAACGAATTTGCTAACACATCAGAATTTTTTTTTTTTTAGTTTTATAACTTTTAAAATACAAAATGAAGAGTTCGTGTATTTTGTACGAGGATGTTCAATACTCAATTTCCCGAATATTTCTGTTGTTCCCGAGCCAGAAATGAGTGGATATAACAGGTTACACGATCTTAACGTGTGTCTGGAAAATAAATTCTTCATGAGAAATATCTTTCGAAATATTATGCAAGGGAAATTTTATATAATGATATAATGATGTAAAAACAACTCAATTTCGAAAAACCAGTCCCATAAAGTTGGCACAAACGCAGAACACAACCTATGATATCAGGGCTACGTTCTTTTTTCATTTATTCTCATATTTATTCTGAAAGAATCAAACATGCAGTCTCAGTGTCGACAAGAAAGAGATTCCTCGTCTGAGTCCGTTCGCCAGGGTCGTTACCAGTATTTTTCTACTGGAGAGGAGCCTTTTCATCGTGAGAGATCCAGATCACCTACTGCAAGGTCTATTTCTTCCGACATGCTCCGATTTGGAATTGAAGAACTTGAGAATATTCAGATTATCCCCTTGCGCTCTCCGTCACGAGTATTTGAGCTTCGGAAATGCGTTCTTCCTGGCGATAGACCCATCCAGAAAAAATTAGGACCTTGGCAATATGCCCCTTTTCTTACAAAAGAATATATTGTATTAACAACATTCCGTGGTGAAATTTTCGCAATATTGGAGAATACTGAATTTTTCACTTGAATCTATGATTTTGAATATTTCCGAGTGAAAATAAACCAGCACAACGTATCGTCGGTATGAATGTCTCCAATAGAAGGTCTCGATAGCCCAATTGGTGAAGACTTCAAATTCCTCAATATTTCTCATAGTCAATACGGTTTACAATAGCGATTGTTGATTATTCAAAGAAAAATGTGCTTATCAAATGCATCTTCGAATATTGTTCAGTGTGTTGGTTTTGCTATTGAACAGAATGAGGCATAATAACTTCGATTAACTGTATCCTTCTATCCCTTGATCATCAGTTTTTTACCTCCAGTATGTATAATTGTTTATCATCTTTTACTAAGAACAAGGACAACTCTTTTTTTCATCACCTTGTTACCTACCGTTGGATGTGAATACAGTCCACTCTTCTACCACATATACTGTTCTTGGTTAAGTAAACAGCATTTATTTACAGTATTCCCTGTCATGCTTATTCTGAAATTTGAGGGCTGAAACATCCTAATTTGTCTGGGAAACAAAATTTTCTTAATCAAAATATGATTTTTGGAGATCGAATAGAAACCGTGATGAATTAACTACAAATGAATAATTCAAAAATTATTATAGGAGACATCAACATTTATGTTTGAACAATTAGAGGGTCGCAGGGCCTAACGGAATAAGTTAATATTTACGTTTCAAAAAAAGTTTATAGTTATGCTACGACAATTGGCGTGACTTAATGTTAGGCTGAATCCAAATCTGGCAACAAGAAAGTCCCTTCACGACAGTATTTTGGAAAAGTAAAGGTAAGACCTTTAAAAATGACTTCGTTCAGAATTTTCAAAATAAATCAGAAGATCAAATCAAATTGCTAGGACTATCAGAAAGTTTTCAAATCCAGTTCAATCACGAAAAAAGTTCGGTCACGTTTGTCAATGAGCATGATACCGATTCTGGTGTTTTGGATAGGGGTTATTGTCAAGAAATTGTAGTTCCTGTTGATTCGCCATGATTTGAGGAAAACACCTAAACTCATGTGACAAGGATTCATCTTTTACCATTTTGTTAAAGTTTCTGTTTCACATTGAAACTTGCGTCTGAAATAATTTATAATCCCTTGACTTTTTAAAATACACAGTAACGTAGTTTCTATATGCGCCCATGTTTCTACCGACTTTGTACGTCTTCTAATTGAGTTTGGTCAGTGCTCGTCAGGCTCGGTCAACTCTATAAGGTGTAATGGCGAATTTCCAGAACTTAGGAGCGGGGAAATGAGAGGCAGCGAGGAGAGTAAAATTAGTTCCTGTGCCGATCGCAGAGATCTCTGGGGCACGCACTGCGAGGATGACGCGCGTGCGCGTCAAGTAGATTGTTTGTTCTCATCTGTTGTTATCGTCTGCAACATGATTGTGCATGGAAGATCGGAAACTGTTAAATGCTGTTAAAATGAAAAACAAAACGTGCACCGTGAGTGGTTGTGGACGTCGAAAAGCAACCGGCAACGCAGACTTGCAAAAGTCTGCGAAATGAACCGAGCCTGGTGCTCGTTTAACCATGAATGGATTTTTATTTCATTTTAATTCTCAGCAATAATTCTTTAGTTTTAGTCTGATGGGGGTATTGGTTCGTATTCTGAAAGTCGCAAAATAAACTACTTATTTTTGGAGAAAAAAGTATAATGTTTTTCTAGTCTAGAAGTTGTCGTTGACTCTTGTCATTATTTATGTAAATAAAGAATTGATCGGAATCCGAAGAAAATTGGAAGTCTTTTTGACCTTTAAGCATGTCGAGGAAAATGGAATACAAAAGACACACCCAACTCTACATACAGGACACTCTTGAAATAAAGAATCTTTCTTTAGAATTATTTTCAAAATTATATTTCGTTATTCATTCGTCACGTTTAGTAGCATTTTCACATCTTGAATTTACCCTATCCTTCTTATTGGGTCTTACAACCCAATGATATTGTGAAGTGCGATGCAATTTCCAGAAAAATATAAAATAATGAGAAAACTAAATACGAAGTGAAAAATTATTCTAAGATAAGACTTTATAACAAACAGTATATTTGAACTATAATAATTATCTGATGAACTCAACGTATAATTAGAATTTACAAGAAAGTCTTCGATTGTTGCCAGATAGTTTGCGGTATACTGATAAGAAAAGTGAGTACATGTACACGAAAAATCAAAGCATTCATTAGTTCTGCCGTCCTTAAAACTTTCCGTTGAACAGTTCTACCTACACTTTGGGAAATGAAAATTCTCTATACTCCGGTCTTGTTCTTGGTGGCCATTCTCAATTCTATAGGTGAGTTATGAAGAAATTAGTATCGCCTTTTCGTAACTAAGTATAGTATTTGAAGAAACAATTCCAGACTTACTCATTGTTCTTTCTCCAACTCAACACTTTGGAAGCCCAACATGAAAGTTTACAGGACTTCTTACATTCTATATAAACTAATAAATGAAATATTTACATACTATAAATATTCCTTGCCCTTCGTGCTCTGGTCGCTGTTTTCCAATCTCGAGAGATCCTTAGAAAGAAAAAAGCCACGGGAAGTATCAGATACACTATCGATTTGATCTGGAAGATTGGAATCTTTGAGATCTAGTGGAGTATGACTCATATCCATTTTGCATTTGAAAATATACTTTATTGTTCATAAAATTGTGCATGAGCAGATCTTACTTTCTACCTATAAATATATGTATTTTTCTTAAGATACCTATTTCCAAACTGGAAATTGAACTCTAATTAATACTGAATTCTATTTGTTCAAGTTCTTCATTTTAATTGTTTCGCAAAAATATATATTGTGTTCGATATAAACAAAAATTTGGAAGAAGTGTATTAGTTCTTGAAATTTCCTTGCATACTAGGATAACAGGATAATAATTCAAAACTAATAACAACTTAAAAACTAGAGCAAATGTTGAGACTCTCCTAGCAGCATTTGATAGGGCATGTTATGAGTAAGCCTGAAGGAAATTTCAGCTTCGCTAGCGTACACAATAAACTCATCATTAGGATCCTGAATTTTCTCAATCTGATTGGTATAAAAGTCTTGGTTAGGTCATATATATGATTTCTTAACATTTTTAAATTATATTTTACATGCGGATCTTTACTTCTATCTCTTGGCTTAGCTTTGGTGATCATTCGCCAACATTTGTTCTGGATTCGTTGTAGCGCTTTTAGGTAGGAACTGTATGTTCCGGACCATATTGGGGATGCATATGTAATCGTTGGCCTAATGATTGCCTTATAGAGGATTAACTTATTATTTATAGAGAGATTTCTTCGTCTGCCTATTAAACAGTTGAGGGTCCCTATTATCGCAAGTGCTTTCTTTTTAATTTTGTTCATCTGTTCTTTATATCTCAGTTTCGAGCTTAGGGCCAGTCCCTAATGGTCGCCACTGCTTCTCGGTACAATTATTTTGTTGTCCATGTACAAATCTGGGATGAATTCTTTCCTATTTTTTTTTCTAAATATGACGAGATCGGTTTCTCCTACATTAAGTTTCAGTTTCCATTTATCAAAATATTCTAGAAGTATATCTTAGTACATCTGTAATTTTCCTATTGCTAATCTAATATTCCAGGAAGCTACATAGAGTGCTGTATCATCGGTAAACATAGATAATTTTACAATTTCAGTTCTGGGGATATCATTAGTGTAGAATCTCAAGTTTGACAGTTTATATATGAGACCCTCGTGCCAAACTGTATCAAAGGCCTCTCCAATATCTATCATTACTAGTGCAGTAGATTTATGAAGATTCGCATTTGTACTAATATAATTTGTTACCCTGAATAGCTGCTGCACAGTACTTTTATTCTCGATGAATCCAAATTGCTCAGGGATTAGATATTTGTCGATAGCTTCAACTTTCTTAGCTTTGTGGGAATAATTTATTTTTACCAGTCTTATGCACAGGCAGCACGTTGGTTTTTTTCCAGGATTTAGGAAAGTATGATAGATGAAAACAAGCGTTAAATATATAAGTCAACTGTACAAAAGCCTTTTTGGGTAGGTTTTTATTACTATATTACTTATTCCGTCTAGCCCCGGTGTTTTTTAGATTTGAATCTAAGAGCTACTTTTCTAATTTCTGCCGGAGAAACATAATCGATGTCATCTTTCGTTATCATTCGGTCTCTAATTTCTTTATATTTTCCGCGGGCGATCTCATTCGTCTCATCATCACCCATATTCTTAGTGACATAGTGGACTTTTTCAAAGTGATCGGCATTCTGTTCAACTCTATCCTGATTGCTTATTGCTAGGCCGTTCAGTCCATGTAGAATTGGGAGTAAATTGGAATTTCTTTTAGTAAAGCACTTTGCCATTTTCCAGAGAGAGTTATCACGGACCGTACTTTATTTTTTTTTTTTATTTCTTCACTTTTTGTGGATTGATAAACTCTTCGTAGGCTATGTCTCAATATTAATAATTCTTTGACATCTTCAGGCAAATATTTAGAGTAATGTTCAAATTTACTTTTGGTAGAGGGTAGAGGAAATAAGTATCAGGAAAAATTATATTGCATAAGTTCTTAAGAGCGAAGTTAAAGACGGCTCTACCGTTAGCATTGTTAGCTCTGCAATTCCAATTAGTATTTTAAGCGTTTAAGTCTCCGAATGCTAGTACTTTATTCGATAATTTGAGAATTGAATTCAAGTCTTTTATTTTAAGCTTAGTTTGTGATGCTTTGTACATTGAAACGATTACTGTATTATCGTTCAGTTCAATACCTACAGCTTCTATATACGTTGAATCAATAGGAACCTTATGGTATTTCATTTCAGTCTTGACCAATATCATGAACCCACCCCCAGTCCCCTTTGAGTTTCTATCCTTTCTAATCTATCGTTACAATGACCATCAAATTTTTAAGGATAAATACGAATTTTTGTTTGAAAAAGTGTCGGGTCCAGAGTCCTCACTTTCATTTCCCCACAAAAAAATTGACCATCTCGTGATGGAAGAAAATGATCTCAAAATCATGCGAGAAAAACTAAGGTCTATTATTTGGAGCAAAAAAAAATAATTAGGGCAATGGGTAGAGCGTAAAGAAGCGTCAACTTGGTTATTTTTGTTGTCCTTGGGAAAGACGACGAAGATCTGGTGGAACTAGTCTGCAGTACCTGCAAGCAATTTCTCAATATTGCAGAACGCTCGGACGAGGTCCTACCTGTTGATGGATGGATTTTCAAACCTGGAACAATCTCTGCCCTCTTATAAATCAATTGTGTTCCCTCAAGGATGAGAAAAGGATATCATCACAACTGGGAAAACTGTACGGCACCAGGATCAGCATTTCTGAAGACTACGCGAAAAAGAACACATCGGAAGGAAAACTCTGTTCTCACATCTTAAAGGTGCTAGAGACTGCAATTCGAAAACTTCCTTAAGCTCTTATTTGTTATACATAGATGGTTGACAAATCGAGCTTTTGGTAATACAAGCTCAAAGCTGCATTCAGAATGCAAAGTCCACAAGAAATGAGCCTAAATCGTCTAAGAAAGTCGAAAAAAGATATTGCTAACGCTGCTCAGGAGTAGCAAAAAGCAAGGAATCGGCATTCCCGACAGTCAACAACAATCAGCAGACGAAAGAAATCGAACCAGGAAAATGCTTAGTCTAGTTTACTTTAGAGACGGGTGGCGAGCCTCCGCTAGGGCCCCCTAGCGCTCAGGCTATGAAGCTCATTGTTGCATGCCGTTATTTTTCGCTTCTGGTGGTCGACTGGGGTGGCCCGAAGGTTTGCTGCTTCAGCCTGACTGATTCTGACCATTGGCATAGGACGTCCAAGGATGCATCGTCATACCTGCTTCATTTCCAGCGTTCTTTTTTGGAATTCAAAAGCATCTTGTGCTTATAATAGTCAAAGTGGTTCTGTCCTATGAGCATCTGAACAACCCATCTTAGATCCAAGGCACTTTTACGTCCGAGCATTTAATATTCATAAAAAATGGATTTAAAAAAACACTGTTGTTATGTGTAATCCAACAACTCTTTCGGACAATTGTTTTAAAATTGAAACCCCCATTTTTTTCGACAACACACCGCTCTCCTCATCATGGGCATGGATGTTACTACAAAATATCCATTTTTGACACAGGCGTTTCGTCCTAGATTCACTTGTGAGGACTCGTCAGTGTGGCTGACCACAAGCGAATCTTA